>JALPQI010004649.1:0-70661 GCA_025490895.1 Thaumatotibia leucotreta
CATGTGAGGCGCGTAGGTTAGACTGCGGTCAAGAGTCACTCCAAGGTACCTGGGTGATGGGTTATATTTTAGCTTAGGTTAGATTAGTTTGCAAAACCCCTAGGATTTTCGCGAAGATTCGAAGTATCAACCTAGGATTTTCGCAAAGATTCGAAGTATCAAATCATCCTACGACATATACATCAAGAGTGCGGCTCAACTGACGGGGAGCGGAGCGGAGTAGTGCAAAATTGACCAATTACATTCTTCAAATTCGAATTCGGAACACTGTGATGCGGTCTCATTGGCTGAGCTCCCACAGCTCCGCTCAGCTCCGGGTCGGTGGAGCCGCACCCTTAAGAACGTATTAGCACAAGGATCTTAAATATATTTTTAGAGCCAACTGTACCATCCAGTGGTCATTATTGTTCGAAGACGTACAAATCAATCTGAGTATTGCAATAATGTGAAATTTTAATGCTATGGAGTCTTTCTAATAGGATTTAATTTATACGGGATGTTTTCATAAAAATACAATTTTATTCGAAACAAATAAAAGAAAAATAATATAGGTACAGGAAAGCGATATACAGCAACGAAAAAACAGTAATATAAAAATAAAAAAGTTTATATTTTCTTCTGAAAATCTCTAAATATATCCATACACCGCAGTTTTTTTAATGTTTTTGTATTTTTGAGGTCAATAATGGTTTTTGGTTCGACAATTGAGCGATTTTGTTAACGCAAGCGTGTTCTTATTATTTTTTGGCTCTCTTTATATGTATTCATAAATATGGTAGCAAGGTTCCCTTTTTGCACAATGTCACCTCAGATCTGAATTACCGGTAGCGCACGAGATAATAACTCATGGTTTCTCTGTTATACTTTTACGTACCTGCCACTTTTTTGGGGGTCTGGTATGTCTACGTGTATAATATATATTTTTTCTCCTGCTCTTTAGTATGTTTCGTTTTTCAGTCTCCGTAACCTAGTTGGTAGTGAACTGGTTGATAGTGTATTTATCACAAATATTTGCTCCATGGTCGTGGCTGTTTGTGTACGTATTTATATTTATACTATAAATGTATCTATTTACTTGGTACTAACATCACAAGCCGTAATTGAGCTTACCGTGCGACTAGGTCGATTTATATTAGCTGTCCAAAGCTATTTATTTATTTAAGTCTAGTACAATTAGTAGGTACTGTAGGTAGGTACTCTCATATCAGAATAAATGTTTTCCATCACAAAGAAAATACGATGTAATCAATGGAAATGTTTGAACAGCCAATTTTTCCTAGTTTTATACATCGTATCAGATTATACTAACAATAATAATGGACTCAGGGATGCGCAAGTAATCGGGTTATAGCTGAAAGGCGATTTGTATCTGGAACACATTCATATAATATTTAGGTACAATAGGACGTAGGCGTACCGTGCATACTCTTATTACATATTTTCTTAATCAAAATATTGACTGTATGTGGAAATCACTATTTTGGTCAAAATTTATCACGCATTGCCACACGGTAATTAAAATATTGCACACATTTGTAGCCGTGTGGTGACGGCAATAAGAATACATTTGTCACCACCCCAACTCCTCCTAAAGGGTGTCGTAAGAGTCGACTAAGGGATTGAAGTATCACTGACCATTATTTGACAAAAGATTGATGATGGGCAGCAGCGTCATCATAGTGGACACATTACTGTGATCGCCAATCCGCTTGCCCAGCGTGGCGATTATGGGTATTTTCCTCCTAATGCGTTTATACGCATGGTTAATAGGAGAGGCCTACGTCCAGCAGTGGACTATCATAGGCTGATGATGATGATGATGATGATACATTTGTAGACTTTTTGTGAATAGGTACCTAAATATTATTTTAATTTATTGATAAAAACGTATATAACATGATTAATGTTAAACCGTAAGAATAAAACTTATCTATTAAAAATTAAAAACGAAATCTAAAAATATCTTAAAATAAGATTAAATAAAAACTGTCCATTTTGAGTAGAACCTACTCAAAGAGGCCACCCCGCAATTGTCCCGGTGCAAAGGTGCCCATAACGCTCGCTGCGTTACCGCGTTGTATTGCAATGGACAACCTCTGCACCAGCTATGCTGTTCTTTTATTCACACATTCGACGCTGCGTTCATCAACGAGCTCGACGACGAAACAGCCTTCACTTCGACGTCGAGCGCAGCGCTGCGAAAAACGGTATTCACTAACGTAGAACAAGTCGTAGTCGAACTGTAAGCGGTAACTCTCGACGCAGTGTAGTTCCAGCTCACGCCGCATTCGTCGCCGAGCGCTAGTGTAGTTTAAAGTGCATTAGTGAATATTGAAAGTGAATTAGTCGCAAGTAGCCGTACCGAGGAGAACTTTGAAAGTTGCAAAACTTCCATAGAGAATGTTCTTGGGAATCTAAATTTAGCAAATAATCTAATCAAACCAAGACTTACTAGACCCGATGTAATTATGCCTAATGACTAATGAGTTTTATTTACTGACTTGTTTACTTATTTGCGGTATGAAAAATATTTATTTATAACACATTTTTATAAAACGTATTTTCACAAAACGTTCAATAGATGGCAGCACCAGCTCTCTCTAGCTATTCTAGAAAAACTGTAAAATATTCTAATAGGAGGTGCAGGCATGTATTGCTTGCCCTTAGAGAATGGTCAAAGGCGCCTAGCTTTGTAAGGGATTGCATATACCCGAGAAAATTGACCGGTGGTTGCTAAGACCGAGTGGCCGAGGGGTACAGGCATCAGCCGCGAAAGCTGAGTACGTGGGTTTGATCCCCACCTCGAACGTTAGGTGATCTTGCTCGTTTTTCTTTGGTATATGACATCTAATATTTATAATTTTCATTTTTGTAAGTTCTCATAGAAACATTCTCAATGGGAACCTACTGTTCAATTCGCATAAAATTTCTCGGAAACTTTCGAGTATGTTCCTGCAATCTAAAGAATGGTCTGCAACTTTGTAATGTCCATTTCAAATACGATGGCCCGATGCCACTCTGAACTTTTGTCATTTAATTGATCCGCTACAAATTGGCACGTGTCGTACACCAATGTATGCATAAAATATCACGCCATAAAATATCTGGCCAGGTATATTTTGCTGTTACTGATCCTATTGTTAACGCCTAATGACTTTGTCAATAGGCATGATGACTGGCAAGTCAAATCAGCTTCTTTTTTCGAACTGTCAAAACGATCACCACTATGGAATTTTGTATGAAATACTCAAAAGTGACGTCACGTTTGAGTACTGCCAAATAACCTACTCTTTTAAGTTCTTTTCAATTTATTAAATAGAAGTTCTGTACAGAAATTACTGCAATCTACATCTTAGTAATAATTTATCCATGTATTATGTCGTGCATAATGTTAAATAATTTATTTTAACTACAGTCATCATCCCTATTGGAATCGGGCCTTCGTATTTGAAATGGACTTTACATTGCCAGTCACAAGCCATATTGCTAGATGTTTCGCATAGGTACTGTATGATGCTATGATGATAAAAGTTATAACTCATGCCGTTCGAGAGCGCATTACCAAGACACACGTGGCACATACAATTTATTCGCAGCTGCAGAGAACAGCCTTATTACTATTTTCTCCTTACTAAATCGTGTGTCATTCCTTATAGATACAAAGGTTTTTGACCCTGCCTACGATGCTGGAGGTTTTGGGTTCGCATCCCGGAGAGGGCATCATTTGTGTTTTTATTTTATCACTAATATTTATTCCTTGGTCATGGCTGTGCATTTGTTTATTTATCTAAAGAAACACATTTCGTTACACAGGTAATACAATAAATTAATTAATTACTAACAGACAAAATTTAGTACAAAATAATATTATAACTTAAACTTCTGAAATACATTAGCACCCCTTAGCTAAGCCCGCTCCGCGCCTCCCCCGACACGAAGGTGTCCATCACGCTCGCAGCGTTTCCACGTTGAACCGCAATGAACAACCTCTGCAGCAGGAAAGACCCAAAGCGAGGATTGTGACCACTCTCCCGCAGCCGCCTCCCTACCTCTTCAATAAAAGTTAAGGCTTCGACACACCAACATCCGGCGGTCTCCACCGCGAGCGGGACAAACAAATAGTACGCCAGCTATGCTATGTCTTATTCACACATTCGACGCTGCGTTCGTCGACGAGCTCGACGACGAGACAGCCTTCACTTCGACGTAGAGCGCAGCGCTGCGAAAAACGGTATTCACTAACGTAGAACAGCTCGTCGTCGAACTGTAGGCGGTAACTCTCGACGAAGTGTAGTTCCAGCTCCCGCCGCATTCGTCGCCGAGCGCTAGTGTCGTTTAAAGTGCATTAGTGAATACCATTTTTAGGCTCGACGCTGCCGCAGCGCTGACACAGCGCTGTTAGCAAGGCGGTTTCCTTAGTGAATAACACTGCAGGACTGCGTACTTCTCCCGCTTCTGCGACGCAGCCAACTCAGCCGCCGCTCCCGCACGTCGCATAGTGCGGCCGATTTGTGAAGACGTGAATGTGCTGACGCACGTGGCATCCCACACCAGACATCAGCCTTTCTCCCACGGTATCAAAGTTAAACCGTCAGGCCTTTTACCATCAGAGCGGTTAAGGCCCGGCGGCTCCAGCACACACGGGAAGTTTGCGGTCACTAACGCTCTCCGCACTAAGTGTGTGGTCGTAGAAAAAGTATTTTTAGTACAGATGGTGCCTTTTTTAGGCTCTAGTGCGAGAAGTGTGTCATTTTACGTCAGGTCCAAAACTTCGGAGGACCATCTGCACTAAAAAACGTCGTAGTAGATACGTGCAAAAACGAAATTCGTAACTCGTGTCGATTTAAAACACTCCCTGTCGGTTGTGTTTTAAAACATCGCCACTCGTTTCGAATTTCATGTTTTTCGCACTTGCGTCGTAATGTACTAGTTTGCAACATTGTTTAACTGAGTCAAAAAATGCTCTTGGCGTCTTTAATAACAATTTTTGGCTTCGCCTCAAATTTTTACCCACGCCACTTACCTTTTTTGACCTCTCTTAAACAAAGGTTGCATAAAATACTATTATGTTGTCGTTCTTAATAATCATAAAATGAAATTGTCATTTAGCGAAACAACATCGGCTGCTGTGAAAGTAATTTAGCAAGCAATAGAATGGCACCCGCTGCTAGTAATCTAGACCTCTAGCGCTAAACGACGGAACAAATACTATTGTATTGTTTTATCCATTTCACTTAGGGCTTGGGCAAAGCCATGTATTTATTATTACAATAGCGTTGAGTACATTTTTATAAAGGCGCCTAGTTATACAGGATTACTTTTTTACCGGTACAATAAATTTTACCATATCATTGGTATCGATAATAGATCACATTCATCAAATAAAATCAACGCTTTTTATTCGTAGTTTTTTATTAATTTATCATTCATGCGAATGTAACATAATGGGCGCACTAATTACAAGGCGTCAACAGCGCGGTATGACGAAGTCGGCGGGGAGGGGTGATCCAACCCGCCATGCCACGCACGATGTCATTTTAAACAAACAGTTGACAGTTCAGTTTTACTAGTTATTCACATCGATAGATGCGTAATACGTCCACATTTCTTGTTATATTTGCGGATAAGTTCGAACATTAGTATTTTAGTTTTTTTGTTCCAAAGGGGCAGTAAAAAAGTGCTAGAGTGTTTTGTATTTTGGACTACTATTACGTATGTTGATTTATTGTACTGGTGAAAAAATAACCCTGTATTTTGAAGTGAATTTATGCTGAAGTGGCAATGCGCAGGCCACATTTTTTAATTTGTTTACTTTTTTTAAATTCTACTGACGATTGGTATAGATTAATAATTACACATTAAAATTTAACATTTTATTTCCACAAAACAAGATAATGATTACGATATTTTTATAATAACGAGTAACATGCTTTTAAATACAAGTATGTCTGTTAAAGAAATTTGGAAGTGTTTCATATACCTGTATGAACATGTTGTTCTCTCTACAATCTTGGCCCGTCTCCAAAATGCTCTGTATGCCAAATGAGGGTCAGATTTGACCTTCACGGCCGGGTCGATAAGGAATTTTCAGCTGCTGCAAATTAAGTTTCGGTTCATTCATAGAATACCAATTAACTGTATCAATTGAGTTGCTTAGATTAACCCTTAACCACCTACGTGCGGTCTCACAGACACTGGATTATTCAAAATTGACAATAACTGAACGCCAGTACATCGCTCATGCCTCTGTGACCTTGTACCTTTGCCCAGCACCTCCGCAGTGCTGGCCATGCTGTCGACTCGTTCAGACGTGCACTCATTTGGATTTTGTGAGTAATAAAGTAGCATCGGCGGTCCGTGAGACCGCATGTAGGTGGTTACGATACATTTTGTAGGTGTCTCAGTGACCGCACGTAGGTGGTTGTGTTATTTAAATTTTGAACACATTTTTGAAAAAAAGGTTCAAAATATGAAGAAACTGGCCGAAAAATTAGTGAAACCCTATTTAGAGCGTCGTGCAAATAATCAGCGTCTTCCACGGGACTAGAAACTTGTTTTGAATGTGAATGTTCGAACAAATTGTGTGTCGATGGCAGACAAAAATGGTTATTTCTAAAGCATGTAATTTTACAAAAATATCTTATTTGTAACCAAATTAGATAGTTTAATAGCATGTGTGATTGCTCAATTTTATTTTTTTATAATGTAAAGCTTTATATTATGTTTCTTAATTTTGTAATCTCATACCCTGAAGGATACTAAGTTTTGTAATCGAAAATACAACAAGTTAATAAATGTGTTAAGTTTGAAATACAAAATGTTGATTATTTTTGTATTCTTGTTGGTTAATAAATGCCTGAAACTATTTAAAGTATATTTAATATATTTAAACCCCCTTCAGTCACGCCAAAGTAAATAAATCAGGTCCCATAAGAAGAAGCGGTCTCCAGGACCGCAGGTAGGTGGTTGTGTGATACAAACAGGACGTAGGTAGTCAAGGGTTAAACCCCTCATTCATAAACGTCTCCTAAATTAGCAAGCCGCTAAATATTGTTCTTATTCAATCTAAAATCGTGGCCATGGTACCTAAAGGTGCATGAAGACCAAAAGAGCATTCGCTGTTATATCCCCCACTCTACGAAATCAACGAATCACGTTTAGTGTAATGATCAAATTTCGTAGAGTAGGGGGATAGAACAGCGAATGCTCTATTGGTCTGCATGCACCTTAAGAACAGGAGTCTTAGCCAAGTTGCCAATCGCTAGCGCTTAGCGTATCGTAGCTTTCCCTCTCAGTCACTCTTCCATATTAGTGCGAGAAAGACAGTAAGCTGCCTATTGTTTACGATTGCCGGTTAAACGTTAGCGATTGGCAACTTGTCTAGGCACCCAGATTTCGATATCTCTCATAATTCGTAACTTCCCCATACAAAGTCAATGGGCCGGCGCGGCGGCGGCACTGAAGTATTGAAAAATAAAACTTCATTGTTTAAAAACAATGGATTTTATTAGTTCTTCTATAATATTATGTTTCTTAGTAAAACTTACTACTAAAGAGCTACACAACCGATGTCCAAATTAAAATAATGAAACTTTATTTTTCAAAAAGTGCAGATTCCTGGGCCGAGTAGGTACACGTATTTCTGTAAGTGTATGAATGCAGTTTTTATTTTCACAAAAATTATCTCATGGTTCCTAAGACAAGATGTCGCTCTCTGATATGGTTTTCAAAACCACGCAGTATAGCACTATCCCGGACGAAGACAACGAAATATATTTTTACCGCCGTCATTACTACCAAAAACATGTCAAACCAAAAAAACCAGCCAAGTGCGAGTTGGACTCGCGCGCAAAGGGTTCCGTACCATTATCAATTTATTATTAAAAAAATACAGTTATACCTCAAAAACTATGGGAGATAATTTAATAAATTAAAAATCGTTGATAGAGTTTATTAATGTGCATAACATATATTTTTTTTTAGAATTTTATATCGCGTAGTTTAAAAAATAGAGAGGGCGACACATTTTTCAGATTTTGAGAGCTGATATCTCGAAAACGATTTACTTAAGTAAAAATAAGTTTTATAAACCTTCATAATCATTTTCAAAGACCTTTCTATTAATACCCCACACGCTTATTTACAACTAAAAAATTTGTTTCTATATCTGAGTTACATGTATGGTATGGAGGGCTCCACCTCATTGATTTTTTTACAATTTAGTATCATAATCCTGTAGCGGTTTATACAACACATATCCTTATCAAATTTCGTTACTGTAGCATTTATAGTTTCCGAGTAAATCGTCTGTGACAGACGGACAGACGGACATGACGAATCTATAAGGGTTCCGTTTTTGCCATTTCGGCTACGGAACCCTAAAAACATCTCAAAAGTTGCTTAAGTCTTGTTTTTGAAGGCCAAGGACATTAAGAGGGTGATGGCGGACTTATTTATGATTCTTTCGGCACTGGAGCATAAATTACCGCTGATTACGGCCATGGCCGTCAGACAGCAATTTCTGGGAGATTTATTAGATACTACGAGGTTTTTTACAAGCCTGTTTTTCATCAGTTTCCGGAATCCGTCTATAAACTTTGCTTATAGACTTTTATTATTCGGTTTCCTTTATTTTATAATTGTGGTTATTTTATAAGGCTATTGTGGGTTGAAACCGAAGAATACAGATACAACAACGGACAGATACTGTCTTAGTACATTTTTAGTAATAGAGTCACTTTTTTACCCTTTAGGTACCTACAGACTCCTAAAACTCGACGAAGTCAGTACACCTGCAAGCTGTCCACTTTAGGTTTTAGGTTAGACAAATAACCCAAGCGGAGGTTAACAGATTATAAGCGACAAGCATGGTCTCACTTAACCCCGGGTTAAATAGCTAACCCTGATCGTGCAAGCGCATTAGACAAACATTAGTTTACAAAGCCACATGCCACAGAACGTATTTGCAGAAAGTTTAAATGCTTTCACCGTTTCTACGTCTCGTCTGAGCTACTTCCGGTCCTAAACTAACGTTGGGGTTAAGTTGGGTCTAAGTTTTGTACAAATGAGTAGATAAGGGATTAACAGTAAATAGTACAAAATAAATAGGAGTGTAAATTAAGGGTTTGGATATAACACAAAACTATGTGGCGAAGGCGGCGGGAAGCGGTGATCCAACCGCGCGATGTCATTTTAAACAAACAGTTGACATTCCGTGCGTTTTGTTAGTTATGCATAGGCTTGGGACTTTTGGATGCTCGCTATGGTTCTAGCATCCGCGGAGTCGCCATTATACTAAAAAAAATTTCGAAGTCAAAGTCAAAGTACATAATAATTTGTATGGAGGTATGTAATTATAATATAACATTCTCCCGCTAGTAAACAAAATGAAGAAAAAAACCTTTAAATAACAATAACAAAAATGTCTTCTTCAATCTAATGTCAATACTTCTAAATTTCCGATGACGCTGGCTTTAGTCGGTTTTAATAATAGTCGACTTTTTGATTTTTAAGGTTGTGTCACACGCGGAGCAATAAATGTGGGACTTGTCTATACTTATTGCTAGTTCATTGTAAGGCTTTATCTATTCTAATAACAAGTTATATTCACCACAGTTGTTTTGATGGAATTCACTTTTAACATGGTTAACAATACATAAACACTTTTCCAACTTTGAAATGAACATCACATAAAGAGCAAAATATACAAGACTTTTTTCGTCTTTTTTTTATTCCTGATACTGCTCTAACCAGGATTTAATTATGCAAGTCATAAAATAATTCATTTTAAAATGTTATTACAAATTGCGTAAACAATCTTTCATCTGACCTGACACCTAATTACTCAAGTGTTTATTTGAAATATGTCAGTAGTCTGTCAAACAAAACAAAGGTACCAAAGAGGATGCATGGTAAAGTAAATCGTAGTACATATAATATACTGTATATATATAGTACACATATATTATGCATATCGCATCAACTGTGAACTTCACCATATACGTGTTATAGATTTGAAATAAAATAAATTGCATAATATTATACGTATAGATCATGACATCTACTATGTTTTATTTCCAGGCTTTGACTTTGACTTCGAAATTTTTTTTAACATAAAGGCGACTCCATGGATGCTAGAACCATAGCGAGCATCCAAAAGTCCTAAGCCTAGTTATGCACGTCGATAGATGCGTAATATGTCCACATTTCTTGTTAGATTTGCTTTTAAGTTCGAAGATTAGTATTTTAGTTTTTTTTCCAAACTATTTTGTATTATGGACTACTATTACGTATGTCGATTTATTGTACTGGTGAAAAAGTAACCGGTATATTGGGTACATCTGAGCATGCCTCTATTGGCGTTGCGTTAGAGGAAATAAGTAAATAAACAGTAGTGACTACCCGCGAAGCTGAACATCCTGGGTTTGAATCCCGATGGCGGCAACTCTGTGTGTATTTGTAACAAATACATTGGTTCCTCAGTCATACGTATAGAAATTTGCTATTAGGTCTATTTGTGTAAACGATTCCTTCCTAATTGGTTTCTAAAAACGATCTGCAGCTCTAGAACATGATTTATTGGTAAACTCTAGTAGTATTAATAAATAATAATAATCACTTGGACATCTTACACAAATCGACTTAGTCCCACGGTAAGCTCAATTAAGGCTTGTGATGTGGGTACCAAGCGACGATATATATAATAGATAGATACATATAAATACTTAAAAACATAGACAGCCATGACCAAGGAATAATTATTGGTGATAAATAAATACACATATAATGCCCTCGCCGGGATTCGAACCCGGAAGCTCCAGCTTTGTAGGCAGGGTCACTACCAACTAGGCTACGGAGGCTGACAGAGAGAGACTAGTAACTGTTGAAAGCCTTTGATTTCACTTTGAATTGATTCTAGATCGCCACGTACTAAAGTAATGGAGTTAATTACGACAGCGTGGATCAGAGACCGTATGTAACATTTTAGGTTCCATTTTCTATCGAACGAACTTGTTATTAAAATCATTAAAATAATTATTCACAATCATAAAATCAATCCTGGAACAAATGTTTGCTGTTCAGCAAAACATATTTTACCAGAAATGGCAAAAGCTGTTACAAAGCTATCGGCAAAATAATAACTTTCACCAAATGGCTTACTTCTTAAAGCCAATTCTCGCTTCCATTATTTGATATCTTAAGATTAATAGCATTCATTTTAGTTGCGTCAGATTCGTTATTACTGCAATCAATTCTAGCGATTTTCAAATTCTCGGCACTTCTCAGGTGACACTGCTATTAGTCTTCATTTCGTTGTCTTTAATATCGTAATAGCCAGCTGTAATAGTACATTACTGCAGAGGCCGGGAAATAAGGTCTTGCAGGCCGAATATATATTTACGGTAGAGTGAGCAAGACTGGGTAGAAATATGAGGCCCGCAAGACCTTATTGACGTTAAAGCTTGTATAGTGCTTTTCTAAAACATGCAATGAAAGGAAAATAAAATAATCAATTTGTATATTCAAAGATCAGAATAGGTACGTCTGTGATCGACAGTTGGGTAGTAGGGTGTTTCTTAATTTTGAAATTTTGTAGGATGTTCAAACCAATAAAGGAGCCCTTTGAGTACGAAGTTCAAGAAAGGCAAAATGATTAGTCATTTTTTTATTACTTCGGTAGCGACTCCTAATTTTTGTTTATAATAATTGAAAAAAAAAAAACTAATATGAATTACTTATCAATAACAAAATGAGAGGGTGCCCCATAGAAAATTGCAATTGGGAGAGCAAAGAGCTCCTTTATTGCTTCGAACATCCTACAGAATTGCAAAAATAAGAAGCACCCTATTGGGTAGGTATTCAAAACATTTTTTTTTATGGTCGAATGCCACGATACTGAGGATCCAATCGAACCAATCACAGCAAAGCCATTACTGATATCCACAATGTAGAACATAATAAAAATAATGATTTACCCTCTCATTCGGTCGTATCGTATCAATAATCTATAAGACGAAAAAAGACAAACGATATTTAGCAGCTTGTTAAGTTAGCAGACATTTATTTATAAATAGCCTCCGTAGCCTGGTTGGTAGTGACCCTGCTACGAAGCTGGAGGTTTCGGGTTCAAACCCCGGCGAGGGCATTACTTGTGTATTTATTTATCACAAATATTTGTTCCTTGGGTCATGGCTGTCTATGTATTCAAGTATCTAAGTATATGTAACTATCTATCTATTATATAAATCGTGGCTTGGTACCCACATCACAAGCCTTAATTGAGCTTACCGTGGGACTGTAAGTCGATTTGTGTAAGATTTCCCAAGATATTCATTTATTTATTTAAATAAGGGGGTTAGTCTATACCTATATAGTCCGCTGCTGGAGACCAGGCACATCTCATGTATGAGAGGGATTTATCTTTAGTCGCCACGCTGACCCAAAGCGAGTTGACAACTTCGTAATCTTCATAAACACCGTTAATTTTTTTGCAGGGTTCCTCATGTTCAACAAAAGCTAGTAAAAATTAAAACAAAACTTTTTTTTTGTTTTTTTCTCTTTACTTAGGTATGTCATTTCAATGATAAAATCATTAAGGAAAAAGTAAAGAAATTTTTGTGAAATACAAGTAATTATTTTTTATGAAATATTTTGACTTGTTTTTTTTTCAAGTACTTAGTCACACAAGTAGTAGTCACACTAGGTACCTACTTTATACTATAAAAATTATAAATATTAGATATCATGCGCCAAAGCTAAATTTTTGCCTTTTTTCTCCGGTACATGATATCTAATATGTATGAAAAAACTAATTCAAATTTTAACGCCATCTAGTGACGCTCACTTAAGACGTTTTTTACGTAATTGAGTTCAGCAAAAGGTTGCAAAGCAGTTTTCCTCAAATAAAAGACATTAAAGCGTCATAGGCATTACGAACCAGAGAATTACCGAAGTTAAACAAATTAAAATAAAACTGTAATCAACTCTCCGACACCGTTGCGATGCGTCCTTTTGTTTAAAATGGCCGCCAGGGAGAACTTTTCTTAATTAATGTTTTCCGCTGACGCAGTGGATTTTCATTGAGGGATAACAGAACTTAAAATATCAGTTATGATATTTATCTTTTATGGAAATTCAAATTTAATCTTATCCAGTCACATTTGCGCAATCTTGGGTTAACAAATCAACATGATTACTCGTTAAAGCCATAATTATGTTTTTGACACTTTTAATTGTTTCACCTATTGTTAGCGGTATAAGCTTAGATTTCGCAAATGAAAACTGGACACCATCATCATCATCATCATCATCATCATCTCAGCCATGAGACGTCCACTGCTGAACATAGGCCTCCCCTCTGGACCTCCACATGTACCGGTTACATGCGACCTGCATCCAGCGTGTCCCGGCGACCTTCATAAGGTCGTCTGTCCATCTTGTGGTTGGACGTTCTACGCTGCGTTTGCCCTAGGCGTGGTCTCCACTCGGGCACACCATCAATTAGATTAAATTAAATAAAGACGCCAGAGTGTACAGTTGTTTTCTTGGTATAACGGAATATTGCCACCAGAGATTGGTTTTAGTACTATGCAGCGATTTCCGAAACAATTATAAATCATGTTTTCTAATATTTCAATGTTATAAATTTTCGCAAACATTATGATCATATATAATACAAGCACTATTTCGACACAGTCACTTTATTCAATATATTACAGGGCAATCACACAGTATTTAAAAATAGAATAACCGCGACGAAGCGTACACCTTTACATTGTGGGGCTGTTCAGCGCCGTAGTGAAGTGACACGCCTTCCCGTCGCTAGTATAGTACGAAGCGAAGTCTCGTTTATTAAATGTTATGCTTACACTGCTTCTCTCTCTCCACAGATGGCGCGCTGCGCAGCGAGGTAGACTTGCGCGGGCGCGGCACAGAGCCAGCGTTTCTCCACGAGCTCCACTCGACGCTGGCTCCGCCCGCCGCGCCCGACCACAACTGGCACCTCACCCTCATACTCATCCTCAAGGCCCTCATCTTCACGACCATCATCCTCGGCGCTCTCTTCGGCAACGCCCTCGTCATCATATCAGTCCACCGCCACAGGAAACTCCGAGTGCTCACGAACTACTACGTCGTCAGCTTGGCCGTCGCTGATATGCTTGTTGCGCTGTGCGCGATGACGTTCAACGCAAGCGCTGAGCTCACTGGTGTCTGGCTGTTCGGACCTTTAGTCTGTGATATGTTTAATTCATTCGACGTTTACTTCTCCACCGCTTCTATATTGCATCTATGCTGCATATCAGTAGACCGTTACTACGCTATAGTGAGGCCTCTGGAATATCCAGTTACAATGACGCATAGAACAGTCTGTTTTATGCTGGCTAACGTCTGGGTGTGGCCGGCTTTGATCAGCTTCGTCCCAATATTCATGGGCTGGTACACGACAGAGCAAGACCGACAATATAGAAGAGCGAACCCAGATGTGTGTATATTTAAAGCGAACATGGTGTACGCTATGGTATCTTCGAGTATTTCATTCTGGATACCAAGTTTAGTGATGATATCAATGTATTGTAGGATCTTCAGAGAAGCAATTCGACAGAGGGAAGCGCTGACGCGAACATCATCGAATATACTTTTAAATTCAGTACATTTAAGGCATACATCGCACGCAGCGCACCATTCTCACTACCTCCATCCAGATAGACGTCCGTCAGACATAAGTCCTAACTACAGTACGTTTACTGAATGTCCAGAAGAGACGGAGTTCGGTGAAGCAGTGATGACAGTTGGGGACGTATGTACGAGTAAAGAAGCGAGTCCGAGGAAGTCTGTGAACGTGAGCTGCGATACAGCAAGCTCGGGATACTGTTCTGGGGGATCTAACAAGAGGTCCTCGAGTGGTCAGCCTCCAAGTGGTTGGAGACCGAGCTGTTCGTCAGCTGTAGCGACGAAGGATCTCGCGAAAGCTGCGACGGAGCTTAATTCACAAGGTAACTAAATTTATTTTATCTCATACCTTATTGGAGACAAAGATGTTGGATAGAAAAGTTAAATAATTTAAGGTCTTGCCTTGGACTTTACTCCTCACACCATTTTATATTCTATCGGCAAAATAAAGTCCTACAGAGTTAGTTCCTCAATTAAAGAAAGAGTGCGATTTTAGGATAAAATATTTTAAGGTAATAATATTGGCTAAATGATGACCATTTGGTCATCTTCAACAAATTTTCAATTTTTTCTTTGAAAAATTGAATCACATTAAGAAATCGTGGCTTGCCCCAACCTGGTAGGGTTAAATCGGGGAGAAATCAATTTCCTTGACGAAGTATTCCAATTTTGCTCCAAACAAAATTCAAATTTTGCACAATTTACTCAATATTGAGACAGTTGTATTAAATAAGCAATTTTTATCGAAACTTTAGAAGCCTTCAAGCGGTTGATGGAAATGCGAAATTTAATTACGGAAACTGTCGAACCGTTTGTTTATTGACTTAATCTTAGATTGATTCTGGGAGACAATGGAGTTTAGAAATCCGTGAAGCAATGCAAAATGTTTTGAGATTTGAGGGCTTATAAATTGTTAGACTGAGACAAAGACGCCATGCTCGGATCTAATATGAGTTTTCTCTAAAACAGGTATGAGTCAATTCGCCTTCTCTCTTTTTTTTTTGTGGACTTCTCTTTTTTCCTTGCATTTAAGGACGTACAATTTTCTAGCAATCATTTTCTAGCATCATACCGAACAACGTTGCACTCGCGGTTTACCTTACGGCCCGGCCACGACATTGGTCTAAGGCGACCAGCGGCGAGCGAATCCATGAGTTGGAGTGGGATGCCGATATGGGTACAAGAGGGAGCACCATAGGTTTTCTGGCTGGTTCCGGTGTCACGCGGACCGTCCGCGCGGAGCAAATATGTATTGAATGAATACATATTACACAAGCCTTAAACTGTGTTCAAGACCACCGTCGGATAGGCAACATTACAGCATTATAGGCATAGGTAGACAAGATTATGATAAAAATTAGCAACTTTTACTCATACATTTTTTGGGAGTAAACAGTGTAACTTCACGGTTGATCCAATGGTAAAATGTTCTGTGTATGACCACGAAATTATTGCTGGTGACTAAATGTACATCATGTCAGCATCCTGTTCAGACTAATGTGCAAGGAGTGAGATGCAAAGAAAGTAATTTACGAAAAAGCTATCGTTTAGTGTGGAAAATTCTTAGAACAAGGCAAGTCCTTGTCTCATGAGTTAATTTTGTTGTACTGTTTAGAACTTTGGACGTAATTCTCAATTTTGAACAACTTGTCCCAAAGAGGAAAGTCAAAGTATTGTCATTTTACTTTTGCAACTGTCATGAACTTGGAAGTTTAAGTCATTAGCATTTGGCAACTTAATTATCTCGTTGAAGTTTGAGAAAGTTTCATTACATGGCAGGTTTTTGAGGCGCATTTTCATCTACACTTAAATGGGTACTCAGTTGTTTTACTGAATACTTCCTCGGAAAGCTAAATAGGGCGGAATTTTATTTTGTAGTTTTTTCAACTTTTCCAAATTTGGATATTTTCATATTTTTTTAACTCAGAATCGTGAGTTTTTTCGATCCTCATTAGCAGAAAAAAAGTGTCCCAAGAATTCCATTTTTTTTTTGTCTTCCACTGAGTTACGGTCGAAGAGAGTGTATGAAAAATAGTAACTCAATGGTTTTTTTTAACACTTTTTTATTTTTATCAGGATCGAAAGAGCTCGTGATTCTGTGTAGAAAAAATGTAAAAAAGTCGAAATATGGAAAATTTTATAAAACTACAATAAAATTACAAGTGTGGGCATTTTACGAGGTAGACCGTATGGCGGCGTAGCCCTGTTGTGGCGGAAAAGCATGTTTCGTGAAGTGTCAGTGTTAGCCTGTGATAACCCGCGTATTTGTGCTATAAAAATAGTGCTCGACCAGCGGCATATTTTATGTGTAAGTGTGTATATGCCTACAGACAAACACAGTAACTTAGTGGAATTCACAAATTGTCTCGCTGCGGTGAGTGCTATCGTAGATAATGCAAATTGTGAGTCGGTGTTTATACTTGGTGACCTGAACTCACATCCTAGCAGTCTGTTTTTTACGGAGTTATCTGACTTTTGCTGTGAACGCGACTGGATTATTGCGGATACGGATATTTTGGGATTATTTTCGGATACGTACACCTTCATAAGTGATGCTCATGGGTCAAGGAGGTGGCTAGACCACTGTTTGGTGACTGAGCCCGCGCTTAAGGCTATTATGAAGGTGTACGTTGACTATAACATCGTGTGGTCTGATCATTTTCCTTTGTGTATCGATCTAAATCTAGGCGTAATTAGGTCAAAAAACTGTCCTAATGTTAACTGTTACAATAATATTAAGATAAAATGGGGGCACAGAGAATCGCATGAAGTTAGCCAGTATAAGATGTTTTGCGATGAAAAGCTAAAATTAATAGATTTTCCCCAAGAAATGCGAGACTGTTGCTTGGCCGGCTATTGTAGTAATGATAACCACAAAGAAATTATATCTCAATTGTATTATGATATTGTAGACGCTCTAAGGCAAGCAGCTACTTTGAGTTATCGTGGTAACACTAGCTGTACCAGGCGGAAAGAATGTGTTGTTGGATGGAATAAGCATATCGGTGAGGCTCACAGGCAGGCCAGGCTAGATTTTCAGATCTGGGACAACTCCGGGAGACCTGCGGCGGGTAATTTATACGAGGCTATGTGTAAAAGCCGTAAAATATTTAAGTCGCGATTAAGGTGGTGTCAAAACCATCAAGATCAAATTAAAATGGACTTACTGGCATCACACCACTCGAGGAATGACTTCCGGAACTTTTGGAAGAGCACAAATAAACTAAATCCCACGCCTGGTCTGCCGGTGAGCGTCAACGGAGTTACGGACCCAGAAGGAATAGCCACGCTATTCAAAAATCATTTTGAAGTTAGGTCACCACTGGGACCGTCTTCGTCGATGCTCGACTCTGAGGCTAGTTTTCAAGGCTCAGTTCTTGAGTTTAGGGCCAGTGAGGTAGCAGAAGTACTCAAAAAAATGTCTAGAGGAAAATCCCCTGGTCATGACGGTCTGAGTGTCGAGCATCTTCGGAATGCCGGACATCACCTTCCTAGAGTACTCGCAATGTTTTATTCACTGTGTCTTCGCCATTCGTACTTACCTATGGACCTTATGAAAACAATAGTACTGCCTATAGTGAAAAGTAAAGTAGGAGATATATCGGACAAAAATAACTATAGACCTATTTCTTTAGCCACTATTATGGCTAAGGTGCTTGATGGCTTGCTTAATGCTCAGTTGGATAAATATTTATCACTTCATGACAACCAGTTCGGGTTCAGGCCTGATCTGTCCACTGAGTCAGCCATTCTGAGCCTTAAGCATGTCGTTAAGTACTATACAACACGTAAGACGCCCGTCTATGCCGCATTCCTAGACTTATCTAAAGCTTTTGACTTAGTAAGCTACGATATTCTGTGGGTCAAACTTAGAGAGCTTAAAGTTCCGAATATGGTTATTAATTTATTTAAATATTGGTACAACAACCAAACAAATAATGTTCGATGGGCTGATAAGCTCTCGACGTCTTACAAGTTGGAATGCGGCGTAAGGCAGGGTGGTTTGACTTCGCCAAAGTTATTTAATGTTTATGTGAATGCGCTGATCGTCGCGCTCAGTAGTCAGCATGTCGGCTGCCACATAGATGGTATTTGTGTAAATAACCTAAGTTATGCAGACGATATGGTGTTGCTGAGCGCGTTGGTTTGTGGGTTAAGGCGACTACTAGCAACATGTGAGCGATATGCGGCCAGCCACGGTTTAATATATAACTCTAAAAAAAGTGAAGTGATGATATTCAGCTCCGGGTCGAAATTGCCTGAAAATGTGCCCCCGATTAGGTTGAATGGGGTGGAACTCAATCGTGTCAGGCAGTTTAAGTATCTCGGTCATGTGCTGAAGGACGACCTGATGGATGACGCTGACATTGAGCGGGAGCGTAGGGCGCTCGCGGTTAGAGCAAACATGCTGGCCCGCAGATTTGCGCGATGTACAAAGGAGGTAAAAATCACTCTCTTCCGAGCCTACTGTACATCGCTTTATACGTGCAGTCTGTGGGCCCACCACACTCGCAGATCTCTGAGCGCCCTTCGCGTCCAATACAATGACGCATTCAGGGTGATGCTGGGGCTGCCACGCTACTGCAGTGCTTCAGGCATGTTCGCGGAGGCGCGCACCGCGTGCTTCTTCACCGCTCTGCGCAGGCGGTGCGCGTCCTTGCTCAGCAGAGTGCGTGCCAGCGACAACGTCATCCTGAAGCTAATCTCCAGCAGGTTCGACTGCCCTTACATGAATCATTGCATGCTGATTCATGTAAACAATAATGTTAAGTAGTTTTAAGATAGATTTAGTAAAATTTTATTTTAATTCAATTTTCTAATTTAATTTAATTTAATTTAATAATTTAATTTAATTTAATTGTCTATATATATTTAATTGAATTGTCTGTATATTTAATTTTGTAATGTGGACCATTGTAGTCTGAAATAAATGATTTATTATTATAAAATAAAAATCCGCCTAATTACGAAATGGACGATAGCTCGTAGCAATACCGAACCAACGATGACCTTTAAAGCTTCAAAACATAACTATTCCCAATATTTTAAAGGTCGACGTCATCATTAATCAAAATGATGACGATAATGATGTAAACGACCTTTAAACTATCAATAAAAGAACTGTTATATAAATTGGATCCTGCTGTTAGATCGTTTCAGAATACCATTGGCATTTAAATTCCATTCAGTAAAGCATTCAAAAATGTTTCAATGTTTATACTACAAGCTGGTACCTAAACTGAACATTTCTGTACAAAATAGCACATATTTTTCTTGAAATCCATTATTTTATTAGCAAACATTTTAATACTGTACTAAACAAATAAATATCGAAAACCTTTTAACGAAACCACGATACGGGTAAAGGGTCGTAAACATTGGTTAGAATTATAATAAAAATACTTTTGTGAATGGTAAAATGAGCCTAGTTCCTGCGTAATGTGCTAAGCCTAATTCTATAGGAGTATTAACCAACGATATTGCGCAAAAAGAAATAAAGATGGAATAAAAACTCGTTAAAGGTCGATTGCAATTTTTTCATAACAGGTTTGAAGTTCAAAAACCTTATCATCATCATCATCATCATATCAGCTGAAAGACGTCTACTTCTGAACATAGGCCTCCCCCAAAGATTGTCATAATGACCGGTCTTGCGCCACCCGTATCCAGCGGACTAAGGAGTCATCAGTCCACCTTGTGGGGGGCATACCCACGCTGTGCCTTCCGGTATGTGGCCACCACTCGAAAACCTTTCTGCTCCAGCGACCATCGGTTCTACGCGCAATGTGCCCCGCCCGCTGCCACTTCAGCTTAGCGAATCGGAGAGCTATATCGGATACTTTGGTTTTACTGCTAATGGTTTCATTTCTAATCCGATCTCGTAGAGGGACTCCCAGCTAGCCCTCTCCATTGCCCTTTGAGTGACTTTGGGCCTTCTTATGAGGGCCATTGTAAGCGACCACGTTTCAGTACCGTATATCATCCCTTCATCATCAGCCTATGATAGTCCACTGCTGGACGTAGACCTCTCCTATTAACTATGCGTATAGATGCATTAGGAGGTAAATGCCCATAATCGCCACGCTGGGCAAGCGGATTGGCGATCGCAGTAATGTGTCCACTATGATGACGCTGTTGCCCATCATCAATCTTTAATCAAATATGGTCAGTGACACTTCAATCCCTTAGTCGACTCTTACGACACCCGCAGGAGGAGTTGGGATGGTGACAAATGTATTCTTTCTGCCGTCACTACACGGCCAATCATCCCTTAACAACGCACAATCTTTTTGCAATCCAGCGTTAAGCAGTAAAGCAAAGTATAATCTATCGCAGTTAAATGAGAACTGCTACTTAATTATTTTGTTATTACGTAAATGCAAAATCATTTTGTGAAATTTAAGTAAAATGCAGGCTTTAAACTATAACATTACGTGGTGAACTTAATATACGCTAGATTTAATTTGGATTGCAGCACAAATAAATATTTATGCTGCAATCCAAATTAAATCCCTTGCTGGTGGTAGGACCTCGTGCAGGGTCCGCCCGGATAGCTACCACTGTCTTACCCGTTAACCTGCCGCTAAATAGCAGTGTTTGCACTGCTTTGTTTCGATTTGGGGGTAAGATAGCCGATGTATTTACTGGCATAGATAGAGGCAATCCATCTAAGTCCTCAGGGTAGGCAGCGCATAGGCGATTTTTTGGTCACTATGTCCTCAGTTCCTGCTTTCCATCAGGTGGGCTGAGAGCTCTGCTCAGTTGTCTACCGTCGTCACATAAAAAAATACACCCGAAATAATTAATGTATACATATAGTTACCGCATCACGTAAACAGCTTAAATAAATACCATACCCATGCGGTGTAACCCCCAACCGTATTTGTCTTATCCCACAAAAGGTCCTCAATATTTTAAATTTAAATGTGCCCGAAAGTTTTAGTTTCGTACATTTAAATGGGATTTTGTTTAGGGCGAGGAATAAATTTTCGCGTATAAAGGAACGCTTTTAATTGGGTTCGTAAGTAGCTCGGGTGTGATTAAAATACTAAAGGTTCCAGTGTTTTGTTAAACAAATCACGTAGCCTTGTTAGGGAATCGAAAGTGAATGCTAATGTCCTAATACATATCATTACTTAGTTAGTATAAAACAGTACAGCGGTGTTTGTATGCGATTTTTTACGCGTTTTTATTGTTCATTACCATCACCAATTTATTTTCCGTTTTGTAAAAGCAAACGAGACTATTATGCCAGAATAGCAGACAAACACGCGTCTGCTACAAGATAATCGAAAATGACTTCATTATTTTATACGCAGTTCGTCAATAATTTGGGAATGGTAATGACTTGATTTGTGCGACGGAATAATCGCATAGAACTACCCACCGTATGATCAATCCAAATTGAGGTTTTGGAAACCATAACAGATAGCGAGATCTTGTCTTAGGAAACATATCGTCGATTTTAGAAAGAAAAACCATTCATACACTTACAAAAATACCATGTACTCGGCCAAGTAATCAAAACTGATATTGTCATTAATTTCTTTTGTATATTGGTTGTGTAGTTCTTAGGAGGAGTCGTAGGAGTCCGCTGGATGCGGGTAGCGCAGGACAGGTTGTTATGGCAATCTTTGGGGGAGGCCTATGTTCAGCAGTGGAAGTCTTTCGGCTGATGATATGATGAATGTACCCAGCATCAGCAGAGGGGTCCCTATCCTAAACTTCTAAATCCGCAAATTTCGAATTGACAGAGAAAAATCCCCGAAATTAATGAATTTCGTGAAAATTCTCAGTAGTAGGCCAGGCGGTGCCAAGATGCCATCGCAAAGTGTAGACTATGTGCGGAAAATAAAGGCATCTCGCAGTAAGATACGTTCACATATTCACATGTCTTCATTTTCTGAACCGACAATGCGATAATCGATAAGTAATAAACGAATTAAAATGACAGGTTCGAACGAATTATCACGTGACGATTTCCATACATTACAGTCACGTGATTATTGTTCGAATTTGTATTTTTAATATATTATTATATTGCTTTTCGCTTATCCTGGGCCTAGGCCTGATGATGTACAGACAAGTTTTTTTCTGACTTTCTTTAAAAGTGAAATAAATCAGTTTTTGTAAATGCAAATCATTCCTAGTATTGGATTGTCTGTAAACTTTAAATCTTACCTTTTCTTTAACAAATTAAAAAGTTTTAAGCGAATCACCTTAATCTAATCCCCTAAGCTGAGTGATAAAATGTATTAAATTATAATTTGTTCCTTTCAAATAAGTTTTTAAGGCTTTGATTACTTCAGCTACGAGTCACAATTGTTTGGACATTAAATGAATTATTGAATTAATAACTCTTAACAAAATAAATAAATAGCCTGGAAGAATTTTACTCAATACGATACAATCCTACGGTAAACTCAATTAAGAGATTTTTGAATCCTCTGGTCACGTAAGAGAATTTCGATAAACCCACAATTTTGAGAAAAACCGTTTTCGTACGGGACATCGGTGGACTTTTTCGTGGGACATATCTATATCGTGCGACAAAATAGTACATTGTGCATCAAGGGAGGTAAGTACGGAATTACTAACGAGAGTGTTAGAAGCCCGATGTCGTAGGCGGAGGGCTTTTAATGACTCGAGTCAGTATTCCGCTTACCGACCGTGATGCATACAATGTTTTTCATCACACTTGCGGACAAAAAAACAGTTTTAAGATAAAATTGAATTAAATGACGTACTGACATTTCGATTACTCCCTAGGGAATTTCACTTTTCTATTACTCCCGCTACGCGTTGCCGTGTGGTGACGGCAGAAAGAATACATTTGTCACCACCCCAACTCCTCCTGCGGGTGTCGTAAGAGTCGACTAAGGGATTGAAGTGTCACTGACCATATTTGATTAAAGATTGATGATGGGCAGCAGGGTCATTATAGTGGACACATTACTGCGATCGCCAATCCGCTTGCCCAGCGTGGCGATTATGGGCATTTACCTCCTAATGCGTCTATACGCATAGTTAATAGGAGAGGCCTACGTCCAGCAGTGGAGTATCATAGGCTGATGATGATGATGATGATTATCTCCCGCTACGCATGCAAGCAATGGCGCGCTTTATTAAACAGCAAGTGTGATGAAAAATAAACAAATACGCTGGAGCAATCTTACTCAATACGATACATTAGTAAGCTCAATAAATCCCTTATAGGTCTCAAAAACGACCACCCAGTATCATTACCTTTTGTATTTTTTCCTGTGCAGATATTTTGTATTGTAGGATATCCTTGAGGAGGAGTATTCTCGAAATTTTCGACATTCGATATCTACAGTAGTCCCCTCAAACTTAACACAGTTTCATTAAACTTGGCAAGTAACGAAGGGTTCCGTCAGCGAACTGCCAAAGTGATGCTATCTGAATAATGGATTACGTATGTCGGCTCCAGCTGTTAAATAATACATCATCAGCCTATCTCAGTCCACTGCTGGACGTAGGCCTCTCCTATTAACTATGTGTATAGACGCATTAGGAGGTAAATGCAAGCGGATTGGCGATCGCAGTAATGTGTCCACTATGATGACGCTGCTGCCCATTATCAATATGCTATCAAAGAATGGTCAGTGACACTTCAATCCCTTAGTCGGTTCTTACGACACCTGTCGGAAGAGTTGGGGTGGTGATAAATGTATTTTTACTACCGTCACCACATTGCCAATAATATGGAAAAGTAATACTTATTTGGAGATACTTGTTTGATAGCCTCCGTATCTCAGTCGATAGTGACTCAGCACTTTAACCGTTAAGTTACATTTATGTCAGTAAGGTCGAAGTACTAGTACCCGATGCTGTACCAATATTATACTCGTCATCATAGCTTGAGTTGCCATCGATAAGATAAAATCTACTATGTATGTGTCTTTAATGCTTTATATCGCAAATTTAACTAAAAATTAGCCTATATCTCAATTAATTGCATAATTTTAATACAGGCTGACATTTATTAGGACTGAGTGTTAATATTTTCAATGTACCAATATGTGATATTCAAACTGTACTGAGGTGCCATCTATTCGGACTGCCAGTAAAAGCACCTGACACTTACTCATACAATGGAGTTGACTAAGAAAATTAGCATTTTTGAGAAATGTCGATATTGTCATCCTTTAAAATAAATAAATACTATTTAACAAAACTTTCAAACTCCTCTCCCAAAACGCATGATAATATTTTATGTAGATTTATATATGAGCAAAATATCGTGATTCAAATAAATAAATATTCTCTGTACACATGTTATGCACTGGTGCTTCCACCTTATAAATTCCAAAATCAATGTAAATGACTTTGGTTTAAATATTGTTAGGAAAAAGTTCTTTAACCTTAAGTCCTTCATTGGAAAAATGTTGAACCCTCGCTATTTTTAGACTGTTTTTGGTGCGCTTAGTGTATTTCATGTTTTATTTATGTGTATAAACACGTTGGATATTTATAGCCTTGAATGTATGAATCTCAAGCAATTTGACCGCTTACCCTAAGAGGAAATAGAAGCTGCCTTTTTCTATACAAATGCCATCCCCTGCTTCCTCCTTAGTTAATTATGTGTATATTATATTGATAGTATAGCATTTTTACAGTAAATTTATTTTTACCACGCTCATGTCCATATGCTGTGCTTTTCAATTGAATTCAAAAAAAGGTACTCAATTCGATTGTATGTTATTTTTTCATTTTTATTATCAAAACTAGAAGTCTAAAAAAACTACGAAAATAGGCTTCTAAATGCGTTTCCAAACACTCCTAAAATAAAGAGTCCAAAAGGACGTATGTTGACAAAAACAGACTTATATTTTCTTAAATTCCTGGTTTTAGAGGAATAAATAAGTTATAGCTGGTAATTACAAATGGAGAATTTACCTCGTGGAAAAAGCTTGTAATGTAGATAAATGTTATAATTGCCTTTAAATTATCAAATAAACATACACATAAAGAATTCTTATCTAAAATAAAAACTAATAATCGAAATAGAAAAGATAAAAATACTTACCTAAAAAGACCTTAGTACCTAACTAGATCTTAAAATATCAAATAAACTAGATATCGAAATAATTTTAATGTTCCAAAATATACTTCAAAGGTGATGAATTACATTTTAATCTACTATAGCACGATGAAAAATGCAATCTCGTTTTCTCATTAACTTACATATTTAAGTACTTAAGGGAGTTAATTTGCGAATGAAGTTATTTTACGTTCCCATGAGAACTTTGCAATTTATTACAGAAAATAAGTGTTTGTAAATAAATTACACTTCGAACATTTTTTTTAATAATTTAGTGACAAACGGGACTTAATCGATAAACTTACGTTTAATATTATCCTGACGTTTTGGATTAAGTCCCATTAAAATTGCTGGTGATAGGAACTCGTGCAGGGTCCGCCCGGATAGCTACCACCGTCTTACCCGTTAACCTGCCGCTAAATAGCAGTGTTTGTACTGCTGTGTTTCGGTTTGGGGGTGAGATAGCCGGTATAATTACTGGCATAGATAGAGGCAATCCATCTAAGTCCTCAGGGTAGGCAGCGCATAGGCGATTTTTTGATCACTATGTCCATCCTCCTGTAGTAACTTGAAAAATAAACTTTAATTATGTAGCCATATTTCTGTTTCATAAAGTATGCTCTGGTGTGTATAATACAATAATGTTAAATAAAATTTTATAATCACACCCGTAACTTTTTTATGCGCGAAATCCCGCTAGGGGGAACCCAAAAAACCGATCACTCCTAATATGGTCCCGATTTCATCAGAATATTTTATGTTTTACCTAAAACCCTAATTGTAGAAATAAAATAGGCATGAAAAATATTCATATGATGCCACCTGTGTGGATACGCTGGCTCCGTCCCACGTCCAGCGTTCTGCCAGGAAGCCAGGGTCGGCTGCTGAAGAAGCCCAAACAGCTAAGTGCCGCAAATATGCCTTTTTAAAGGCCAATTACATTTTTGTGGCTCTAGCCGTAGAAACCTTTGGCCCGTGGTCGTCAGACACTAAAACAATTGTGAAAGAAATTTCAAAAAAACTTGTTGGTGTGTCTGGCGACTTACGAGCCGGCTCGTTCTTTGCTCAAAGGCTCAGCCTGGCCATACAAAGGGGCAATGCGGCCAGTGTTCTTGGTACAATGCCAAGAACAACATTAGGGCTTGTGGACGAGTAGGTAGGGAGTTAGTATTAGTTTTTTGTATAAAATTTGTATCTTTTTATTATTACTGTTATTTTGAAAATAAA
Organism: Thaumatotibia leucotreta; assembly: GCA_025490895.1. Taxonomy (NCBI): domain Eukaryota; kingdom Metazoa; phylum Arthropoda; class Insecta; order Lepidoptera; family Tortricidae; genus Thaumatotibia; species Thaumatotibia leucotreta. The sequence goes on from JALPQI010004649.1 coordinate 26,963, forward strand.
TGAAATTAAAATATTCAAAAACGTTATCCCTTTTCACTTAAATAAATATTTAGCCGATAATGTCTTTCCGATGATACTTTAAGCGGCCGATCAGTGCACGAAGGCCATAATCCCTAATTTAAATTTCGCCTAGTTGCAAAGTCCCAAACTCATAAATTGGGGATACTGCCACTGGTACTAACAAACTGCCGTAAATCGTATTACGCGAAATTAACCCTTATTACGGGTGTGGAAGAACTTTGCTAATTATATTATGTGTGTGGAGTAATTTACAATATAATATGTGAGATTTTTTAGTGAAACATCCAACTTTGTCTTCGTTATCAATGATGCTCAATTAACACTTTGAGCGCAGGGAACTCCCGAGAGGAGTTCTCTGTGGGAGGTCCATTTTCGCTACAAAGTGGAAAAATTACGGGATCGGCTACGAGCGTAGTGCGTAGCACTCGTCCGCAATGAAAGTGTTAACTCATAAATAAAGTGTTAATCATACATACAATCAGCCTTTCTCAGACCACTGCTGGGCTTAGGCCTCTCCCATAACTATGCGTATAGACGCATTAGGAGGTAAATGCCCATAATTGTCACGCTGGGCAAGCGGATTGGCGATCGCAGTAATGTGTCCACTATGATGACGCTGCTGACCGTCATCAATCAAATCAAAGAATAATTAGTGACACTTCAATCCCTTAGTCCACTGTTACAACACCCGCGGGAAGAGTTGGGGTGGTGACAAATGTATTCTTACTGCCGTCACCACATGTTAGTATTAACATAAAAATAAATATACTTAACTTAATTCACTTTTTTTTGCTTAACACAAATGCTTTATTTGTAGTTATACTTTTACAAAAAGAAACTAGTTAAAAACCCAATAGTTTTTTTTTTAATTCATAAATTTCTACAGTCCAGAATTTCTCAAAGAAAAAAAAATTTAAACATTCATAACTCGAATACTACAAACAATCGGCTAACATACATGGGGTATATTCTGATAGCCCATGACGTGAGTAATCTAAAAAAAATTTTTTGACCTCAAGGTTTGGACCACCCTGTATTGCTACGGATTAAGTAGTTTTCCTATTACTTGCAGCTTTCTCGTCTCTCACCCCATTACAATATGGCGGCTTATCCATGACAATAGACTATAAAAGCCACAGCCCTTAGACAGTTTATCAATGACATTGCTATTTTTCACAATAGCTGTAAAAAGCCATGTCACAAGCAATATTTAAGATAAGGGGAATCTAAGCTAGCATGACAATGATAAATGCCCTTTTGATAATCTTCTAAACCGATTAGAAAAAAATAAAATAATTAAAAAATTAAAAAACACGACTGCCGTTTTAAGCGAACTGAAAAGTAACAAATAATTCAGGTTAATTCTTGTCAGCGTATCTACATAATTATAGGCGCTTGTCTTTTTACTTACTATATTTTGTTTCAATTGCAGTCGGGGAACCTCCATATATTAATATTTTCCGTACTGAAAGGTTCCCCGACTGCAATCGAAACAAAATATAGTAAGTAAAAAGACAAGCGCCTATAATTATGTAGATACGCTGACAAGAATTAACCTGAATTATTTGTTACTTTTCAGTTCGCTTAAAACGGCAGTCGTGTTTTTTAATTTTTTAATTATTTTATTTATTTGAAACCTTTTAGTGAATCTGGAGAATCCTTAAAGTTGGATAGAATTTCAAAAACTGATTTCACAGAGTGCTGAAGCTTCGCTTCGAGGAGTTCCCATCCCGCTAATTTTGAGCGAAGCCGAAGTGCACGCCACGTGAGGGCTGGAACATAACTGGAATCAGTATAAATCTATGTTGAGCGATTCCAAAGAGCGAGCTTCAGGGTGGGAGGCTGAGAACTGAGCTCGCGGAGGCCCGGACCTTCACGTCGAGGGCCCCAGCATGTCGCTTGCAAATTTAAAGCGCGGCCGAAGGCCGAGCTGCGAGAAAATTGAACATGCTTCTTCAAATACCCCATCATCATCATCATCATCAGCCTATGTTAGTCCACTGCTGGACGTAGGCCACTCCTATTAACTATGCGTATAGACGCATTAGGAGGTAAATGCCCATAATCGCCACGCTGGGCAAGCGGATTGGTGATCGCAGTAATGTGTCCACTATGATGACGCTGCTGCCTATCATCAATCTTGTAAAATGGTCAGCGACACTTCAATCCCTTAGTCGACTCTTACGACACCCGCAGGAGGAGTTGGGATGGTGACAAATGTATTCTTACTGCCGTCACCACACGGCATCCCCCAGCTTCTAAAAAACCCACATCCGCGTAGGGCCTAAGGCACGACGAGCGAGCCCACATGGTACAACCGTCCCTCTTAATTGATTTAATAATCGAACCGGAGGGCCCAACGTGCAACGGTTTGCTTCGAACTCCAAGACTTAAAGCCGAGCTCCGCGTAGAGACACGGCCAAAAGCAATACTCAGAGGCGCGCCAGTTCGCAAGGCTGAAGACCGAGCCGCCAAAGCCCAGCACTACCACGTCAGCCGATGGAACAGTGTAACGTTAAATGGATCTGACGATCCTTTCGACAACCTGCAAAGGCCGTAGGACGTACTCCGCGTAGGGCCGAAGGCCCGAATTGTTCTTCAGAGAGGCGCTGGTTTGCGAGGCCAAAAGCCGAGCCTCCGGCTCGCTCCACCGGAGCCAGAGGCACAGACTTTTACTTAGAGGGCCCAAGTGTCACTTGGAAGATATTTAAAGCAAGGCTTCGGCCCGTCTTCGGAGAAGGGCCGAAGGCCTAGAGCGTAACTATCGGGGTGCTTCAAGCGTGAGCCCGTCGGATCGGAGGCCCGACAAGCGAGCCCAAGCGTTACAAACGTCCTTCTTAACTGCCTTAACAATCGAAGCCAGAGCCCAGCGCTATCATACTACGTGATGGAATAGTGTAACATGAAAACAAATCTGAGATCCATAGACCCGACGATCGTTTCCACAACCTGCGACGGCTGTAAGCCGAGCTCCGTGTAGGGCCGAAGGCCCGAACTGTCCCCTAAAGGGGCGCCGGCTTGCAAGGCCGAAGGCCAAGGTTCCAGATCCCAGCGCTCCTTCGCTATACAATTGAAAAGTGTAGCATTAAAACGAACCTCAGAACTGAAGGCCCGAAAAATCATTTCGAGAAAATGCGGAGGCCGAAAGCCGTGATCCGCGTAGGGGTGAAGTCCTGGACTGGAGCGAGGCCACCCAGCGCACTAGCCTGCGAGCTGCGTGAGACTCAAGTTTTCAGGCAAACCTACCTTCATTCATACCAACTTCCCTGCGCAAATGTTAAGGCCAAACACGTCCAACCCTGATCTCACCAAAAGCCAACGGCAGTACGGTTAAAACCTTGCCCCCCCCCCCGTTTAGTGTTCCTCTCCAGCACCATATGTCTGACTAAGCTCGTTTTCTAGTGACGTTGTTGTACCTATCAATCCTATCATGAAGGCTAAAAACTGTAGGCTCATATTCTGGATGAAAAAAACCGACCCACATTAAATGTCTCGTATCGTGTACGAGACAGTTAATGTTAAGATATTTCAAATTTGAAATTTTATTTGCATGTTGCAACACGTATAGCAATTTTGTTTGACCACAATTGCTATTGTGACTGTATTTTAGGGACATTCCTCTGATCTGAGAATCATATCGTACGTTATTTTTTGATATTGTATTCTGGGTCGCGTTTTATAAAGTTACAATTTACAATTTAGCTGTTTGCCTCTCTAACGCACGCACACATTGGCTAGAAAGAGAGGCAAACAGCGAAATTGTAAATTGTAACTTTATAAAACGCGACCCTGGTTATTCTACTTATTATTATATTTGTCAGCCTCTGTAGCCTAGTTGGTAGTGACCCTGCCTACGAAGCTGGAGGTTCCGGGTTCGAATCCCGGCGAGGGCATTCTTTGTGTATTTATTATTCACAAATGTTTGTACCTTGGTCATGGCTGTGTATGTATCTAAGTATCTATACGTATCTATCTATTATATATATCGTCGCCTGGTACCCACAACACAAGCCTTAATTGAGCTTACCGTGGGACTAGGTTGATTTGTGTAAGATGTCCCAAGCTATTTATTTATTTATTTATTCTCCGCAACGCTGGCCCAATACTTGTTAGAAACTTCTCATACACTCTTTTGATGCGAAATCGACTGTTTGAGCTATCATTTTCCAGCATTTAAGTCGACACTTGTTTCCAACTAATAAAATTATGACTGATTATTGAGCTATTTCTTATTAATTACTTTCGAATTTACTTTCTTATAAGTATAACCGTTACTTTCGAACGGTTGGCACAGCTGAGGCAGCTGTGGCAGCTTTTGATAGTCATGTCATCATCAAACGTAATATGACAACTGCACTTGGCTATGAATTATTATCGGATCCAATGTATAAAATCGTTCAGATTTTATGGGAAATTACTTAATTTCAACACCGAAAAAAAAATATCGCCCGAAAATCTATTTTGTATCGAAATCATGGAGTGAACTTAAACTTTTGAACGGTACTGTGTATAAAACGATATCGTATATCGTATATAAGTTTTATTTGAAAAACTCATCGGTTACGAGCCGGGGATTGAACCCACTACCGCTGCGTAGCAGCCGTGCGTTTTACCCCTTGACCACAAGCGCGTACATGCAGTGTATCTGTTTCATACACACTCAGCGTTCAAAAAGATGTGTCAACGATGACAGCCCTGTCACGGCTTAGACATTGAAGAAAAACTTCAATAGTGCGATGTAGAACATTTCGAGTTTTCTCTTCAAACATATACTTAAACATATAACTTGTATATATATTTACATTCTGCATACAAAATGCTTTAATTTGATACCCAAATCATAGCATTTAGATGACATATTATTCTTTGCGCTTTAATTGTATTTTCATGAATCTGGCTTTTCTAGAATAAGTAACAAACATATACGTTATATACATGTTCATAATCGTGGTTTGAAGCTCTACATTTTGATACTAAACACGATAGATTTCTTTCATTTTTATTTTTTTTGGTTAGATAATATTGAATTTTTAGGCCGCCATATTGACTTTAACGTGACGTCACATATCCTATGTTACCCGCGACGTCACGAGGATTCTAATGATACCTTACACTATTAAAAACGGTTAAGTGGTCACGAAGATCTGCGCGTTTAAAGAAAATATGAAACATACATAGGGGCTGAACACATATACTCTCCTTTTGGCAGTCGTGTAAATGAGGAAATTCCGTTAGGACGGGAAAATGCCGCTAGGTCTATTATTTTATAACATGTTTACAGAGTAAAATCAACTTTGTGGAGATCGGCTAATAAAATTTAGTGGCGAACAAAATATAAGGCTCTTCTTAAAAAATAGTAAATTTAATATTAAATATGTAGGCAATGATAATATCTTAATCGATAATGATTCTGCCTGCAAAGCTGATGGTATCAGGCTCAGAAACCGGTGACGGCATACCTTCGTGTGTTTATCACAAAAATGTCCCGTAGTCATGGATATTTTCACATGTATCTATCTACTACAGGTAGGTATATACATATACATATCGTCACATACTTTAATTGAGCTTGCAATGAGACTGTATATATTTGTGTGAGAATGTTCCGTCATAATATATATTTATGAATCCAACAAGATGTTAAATGGCAACCGCAAACATGGGTATACACAGTATTCATTTTAAAATTGAAGTAAATGTCATGACAGTACTGCCAAATTTATTACAGTTATTTTTCAAGATAGAGAAATATAATATTAAAATGCTAAAGCTTCCCAACCTTTCCGGGCTCCACTTTTATCATTCGAATCAAAACCAATATTGGTAAAACTGTAGGAGGGTCTATTTCAGAAGGTATTCCTACTACAGATACTCATGGTACGGTAGAATTCGATCATGACCCTTGGGCCTGCAAAACCTAGTCGGTTATTGGACCTGCCTATAAAGCTATCATAAATATTTTGTTGTTATTATTTCAGTGGTTTAGACGTTTGACTTTCAATCAGTTTGGGTTCAAATCCTGGCTCGTACCAATGAGTTTTTCCGAAACTTATGTACGGAATATCAGATGATATTTACCATTAGCTTTCGGTGTAGGAAAACATCGTGAGGAAACTTGCATACATCCGCAAAAAATTCAAAGGTGTATGTGAAGTTCACAACCCGCTTAGGGCCAGCGTGGGGATCATAGCCCAATCCCTCTCATATATGAGAGGAGGCATGTGCCCAGCAGTGAGACATTATATATAGCCTAAATTCTTATAACAATATTATGTATATTATTTCACATCACATCATTAGCCTATCTCAGTCCACTGCTCGACGTAGGGCCTCTCCTATTAACTTTGCGTACTTATAGACGAATTAGAAGATAAATGCCCATAATCGCCACGCTGGGCAAGTCGTTCGGGTTAGTCTTGATGATCATGATGACGCTGACGCTGATGCCCTTCATCAATCTATTGTCAATAATGGCCAGTGGCCAGTCGTTGTCGTTTTTAAAAAAATTTCAAATTTGGACGTTTTTTCAATTTTTTCTACTCAGAATCACGAGCTCTTTCAATCCTGATAGAAAAAAAAAAGTGTCCCAAAAAAAATCCATTGAGTTAGTATTTTTCATACACTTTTTTCGACCGTAACTCAGTGGAAGACAAAAAAATTATGGAATTCTTGGGACACTTTATTCTGCTAATGAGGATCGAAAGAGCTCGCGATTCTGAGTAGAAAAAATATGAACACATCCAAATTTGGAAAATTTGCCAAAACTACAACAAAATAAAAATTCATCCAAATTAATGTAAATCACACCCATACGTTTAATAAATAAAGACATAATTATTTTGAGGAGAAAAGACGCATTTCACAATAAAAAAAATATATTTATTTCACGATTTTCACATTGTTTTTTGGGCCTTGATCGCGTATGCTTCTAAAATTACCTTAGACATTTTGGCATAGCACAAGGTCGTGGTCCTGGTGAAAAAGTTCCAATTTACACGTACTACAATTCCGTTAAATAAATCGTTCCCCAATATTTGTTTCATGGTAAGGGTCCGTTATGACTTCAGCAATTTTTCGCCCCATGCAAATATTTGGTAATATGAAAACGGAAGGGTCGAACTGTTTTCATCGAACGTTGACTTGAACTTTTAATGGTTATTTGTGCAACAAGTGTTGAAAGTTAGCAAATTAAACAAATATATGAGAGTGTGAAATGCTTTTTTTTCACGCAGTGTTCGACGAATGAACTAGACAGTGATAAATACGTTAGGCTATGTAGTTTAGTTAGATTTCATTTATATATACATACTATATAAATTGCATTGTTTTGAAAATAACGACCGATAAATAAAATATTGGATTGTTGACATTACGTTATGTTAATATTTCACTGCAATTTCAAGAAAAGGCCTTTATTTTATGGTTTGTAAAACCTTAACTTAAAAGGTTTTAGGCTTTAGTATGCATGAGCTCTTAATACTATGTTGTTTTGTATTCACAGATGACTTACCTACTAGATATAACAGAACCTATCTGTTTTCTAGCGTAATCCCGGCCTGTACCAGGATCCGCTTTCCTACCTCCTTTCCTCCACTTTTCGCTGTACTAATTTAAATATTTTAGGTAAAAAGCAACCAGCACATGACTTTGCAAGTATCGGTAACGTTCGGTTTTACTCGATACGTAAAACAGGCTATCGCGCTCGCTCCAATATGTCAGTGTGAGCGCGATAAGCATAAGTATCGAGTAAAACCTACCGTATCCTTTACTTTACTCATTGTATGGCTACTGTAGCCGTACCATGAGCGGCGTTATAAACGCGCGTTTACTTTCAGACCGTGTGGTGACGGCAGTAAGAATACATTTGTCACCACCCCAACTCCTGCGGGTGTCGTAAGATTCGACTAAAGGATTGAAGTGTCACTGACCATTGTTTTATAATTGATGATGGGCAGCAGCGTCATCATAGTGGACACATTACTGCGATCGCCAATCCGCTTGCCCAGCGTGGCGATTATGGGCATTTACGTCCTAATGCGTCTATACGCTTAGTTAATTAGGAGAGGCCTACGTCCAGCAGTGGACTAACATAGGCTGATGACGTGATGTGTGTGATGTTTACTTTCTATCAATCACGCACGTACTCGCGTATTGGCGCGAGCGAGCTGGATAGACAATATAAACGTGCGTAAATAACGCCCTGAGCTCATGGTACGGCTACAGGACAGGGTCTATCGTAATCGTTACTTGCCAACTGTGCTGTACTGTGCTTGATAATGGAGACCTAAGATCTCCGAAAACTTTCGCGCGTAATGACTTTATCATCACAATATCAGCCGAAAGACGTACACTGCTGAACATAGGCCTCCCCCAAAGATTGCCACAATGACCGGTCCTGTGCCACCCGCATCCAGCGGCCTCCTGCGACCTTCACCGAGTCATCAGTCCACCTTGTGAGGGGCTTACCCACACTGCGCTTTTCGGTACCTACGTGGCCGCCACTCGAGAGCCTTCCCGCCCCATCGGTTCTACGCGCAATGACTTAACAGTACCTAAATATTATGTCTCAAGGTAGTTAAATTCAGTCTAAGTACTTTCATGATTCCGAGTCTAGTGGAGGTTTTCCATGTTTGTACTAAGCTGTTTGAAGATTTCTATGTTGATTTTACCGAAGCGTTGTTTCTGATTTGTTGTTTTAGGGAAAATCTGGTCTCGTCTGTTTCAGACACGATTTTACTTCGCTTGCAATATTGTAATTTGTGATGCTATAATACAATACTAAAACAACATCCATTCTGTTGAATGCAAAATTCAATCCTAGAAATGTTCAAGGAGAAGTTTGGGGCGTTAATAAAAACAAATAGTGCTTTGAAAATACTATTAATTGCAATGTTATTGTTACAATATTTGGTGTTAAAAATTAATAAGTAAGAAATTTCTTGAAAAAAATATCATATCAGTGAATGTTAAGGAAATTAAGCTAGGTTAGAAAATAACTACTAATCTGGAGGTTCTGGGTTCAAATTGCATGGAGGGCAGTATTTGTGTATTTATTTATCACAAATATTCGTGCCTTGGTCGGGGCTATGTACTTATTATGTAGGTACCTAAGTATCTGTATGTAGGTATCTATTCATTATTTATGCCGTTACTTGGTACTCACATCACAAGCCTTAAATTGAGCTTACCGTGGCACTAGGTTGATTTGTGTAATATGTCCCAAGATTTATTTATTTATTTATATTGTTTTCTTAACAACTGGCCGGAAGAAGCACACACTCGGGAGCCATGGAGTTTGAGGGGAGAGGCCTTTTCCCAGCAGTGGGATACAAATATAAGCCGAATAAAAAATAAAAATAAAATATCGTAATTCAACGAATGTTATATTAGATTCAGTCACTGTATATAAAATTATTTATTGTTATTTTCATGCGCAGGGGCAACGCTGCGCGCTGCGGGCAAGTCGTGGCGCGCAGAACACAAAGCTGCGCGTACGCTGGGCATCATTGTGGGCGCGTTCCTGCTGTGCTGGCTACCATTTTTTCTGTGGTAAGTAACCCCCTGATTCATAAACGTTTGTTAACTTAACAAGCCGGTAATAATTGTTTGTCCCTTTCGGTCTTAACAATCTGTCCATAAGAGCAAAAGGGACAAACAATTATTAGCGGCTTGTTAAGTTAACAAATGTTTATGAATAAGGGGGTAAGAAGATAACTTCGAAATTGTCAATTCACTTTTTTGTTTAACCCATGGAAATAGTAGATTGTGCAAGGGATCAAAATGGTATATTTCCGGCGTGGGCGTATATTGAATCCTGAATGGAGCGACGGATTCCACAATTGATTCTAAAGTGGAATCCTGAGCGTAATGAAGGATTCAAGCGTTAACGCCCAAGACGAAATAATTTTGATACAGTGTGATACATACCGTCGTTGCGCCTGCAAAAACTGACATGTGGTACATTTTAATTAATTCAATTAATACTCTTTGTGTACAGTTGCTAGGTTACTATTTCAATGTCATAAATCAATCGCATAGCGGATTTTACTAGCGGATTTTAATAGAAAGTCCTTGAACAGAAAAGTGCCACTTTGATCCCTCCCAGCAGGGAAAAAAAGTCCCGTATTCGAATAGGTGGTGTACATTTTTCATCTACGTTTTCGATGTTGGTCCCATACTGAAAGTTCATCGTAATGGTTGGCAAACTCGGTCGGTAACGCGAATTTTGTCGTTCTGTTCCACCCTGTATAAGAACAACGATGTAATCTAAAAGCTGACAAAATGCTCCAAAAGCGTTTACATAACGGAATTACACGTTAACACCTCCGAGATAAAACAACACACTCACTCACCCGGCACCTGTACAGTCGGCGCAAATAATTATCTTCACATTCTAGCACACTGCTACTGTCCTACGGTACTTATTTAGGTACCTATGCCTTTTGTAACGGTATGTAGTTGTTGAGAGTCAACATTTTGACTTTGATGGTACAAACAGGTTGCCATATTATTTGACTTTGATGGTACAAACAGCAACCTGTTTGTACCATCAAAGTCTTTGGAGTCATGTCCATATTATTGCGAACAATGACGCACATTTGTCCGATCTCTGTTTATCATTCACGTACTCGTAATCTTGAAAGTAAGACAGAGATCAGATACAAATATGTGGCCCTAGTGAAATAGTTATTATTTGTTGTACAAGGGAGGAAAGTGGTTGTTTAAGCATCGTGCCAATATTGAGACCCGAGTTAGCGAGAGATTCCATAGTTGAACCACGAGCGAAGCGAGTGGTTTAAAAATGGAATCTCGAGCGTTGCGAGGGTTTCAAGGCACGATAATTAAACAAACTTTGCTCCCATGTGTAACACAATATTTTTCCCCACACTAAAGCGAGGAAGCAGCTACGAACGTGTAAAAAAATTAATCAATGCAACAAATCAGTCTTTATTAAATAACTTAGGGTATTTAAAAATGTGCTAGAGTTAAAGTCCAGAATATGCCAAAAATAGGCAGAACTCTTAATTTGGTAAATGACTAGGTCTATGTGACTAGATTTTTTTTATAATTACAATAATACCTACCTACATCAAATAAATTTTCAAAATTTCTATGATGAAGATATTACAAAGGAAACTTTCCTTACAAAACTGTACATTCAAGTATTTTTTTATAAGTTGGCAACATTGACGTACAAGACGTCAGTGTTAGCGGGTTGCGTTCTGGATTTAAGAGTGAGTATACTATCTGGTTTTTGTCCAATACGATAAGATTTTGCGATAGTTTCTTATGAAATACTAAAAATCTAATTTATTATCTTGAATAAATGAAACAATCTGGTGTATGATAAAATTTTCATGGTGTCCCTCAAAAAATAATTACCTAGCGAACCATAGCCATACCAGCGTTTGACGTTCCATGGTTTTGAACGTTCACGGTTCATCTGTCAATTTTACTTCCCTCACAAGTGATTAAAATGCAACTTTCCTCGCTGAAATTAGTGAGGGAAGTAGGTGTTTCCGAGCTAGTGTGGGGAAAAGTAATTTACCTAACACTTACGGTCTACGAATTTCAAAGCCTCTGGTAGTACTCTGGTATTTGTGAGCACCCTGGCCGGTCTGATATACGATGCCGACTGTACATAATCGTGTGCCGTGTTGTGTAATAAGGACACGTTTATATTTTACCGCTCGAGTTATTCACGCATTTATTATTTCTTGGAAGACATTATGTTGCAGAGATTTCTGACATTGACAAATCATTGTTAAGAGTTTTTAGAGTTCCACGCTGTAAAAGATATTAAGGAACCCTTATAAAATATATTTAAAATATATTTCGCAGTTGGCCGAGTGGAGACGGCAGTAAGAATATTTGTCACCACCCCAACTCCTCCTGCGGGTGTCGTAAGAGTCGACTAAGGGATTGAAGGGCCACTGACCATTATTTGATAAAAGATTGATAATGGGCAGCAGCGTCATCATAGTGCACACATTACTGCGATCACCAATCCGCTTGCCCAGCGTGGCGATTATGGGCATTTACCTCCTAATGCGTCTATACGCATAGTTAATCGGAGAGGCCTCCGTCCAGCAGTGGACTATCATAGGCTGATGATGATGATAAAATATATTTCGCTGTTCATCTATGCGTTTCGCCAAGATTCGCGACAATTCTCTACGCTATTGAGCGTTAGCGATTGGCATGGCATCTTGGCTATACACTATGAAATATATTCTTTCTCAAACGTTTAATGAAATAGGTAGGTATTGATGATATGTATATTATAATAGGCTGCAAAGTATTACGTTTGGTTAGGTTAAGAGAAGAGGTTGTTAACCCTTCGTCAGTTGCTAAGGATCAGCTCAAAGGATTTCAAATTATGAAATTTGAGCTCCATATCTATTGTGGGTACGGATTCTTATGCCTTAGGATGAGTCGTCTACGCGTCGTACACTAAAGGTGATTTTGAAATTAAACCTGGAACAAATGACATACGGTTTAAATTTGAATATTTTGCAGAGTCGAGACGCAGTTGAGTAAAGTTGTTATAATGTGCAAATACCTTTAAGCATTTTGTATAGCCGGCCCGGGGAACCTTGATCCCTATGACGGCTATCAGTTTCATACATTATCTGTCAACAATGTCGCATCTTGACAAGTAATGTATTGAATTGACAGATGTCACAGGGATCAAGTTTCCCCGGGCCAGCTAAAATAATGATGCACCCCACGAAAAAATCCACCGATGTCCCGTTCAAACCTGGCTCTTTTCAAAATTGTGAGTTTATCGACGTTATTTAAAAAAAATCATTGAAAACCAAAGAGCTGGCGGCTTCGTTATGGTATATATTACGATACGACGAAATGTTGCAACAATCGGTCCAATGTCACAAGGGCTAATCTTAGATACAGGTCAGATTAGTTAGATTTTGTGTAGAAAAAGTACAGTTTGGAAAAAAAACTCAAATTATCGGAATATAGTACGGTCAAATCGTACATTAAACTCGCAAAACATGTAGTAAAGCTGCATTTTTGGTATGTTGTTTAGACACCATAGGGCACTATAAAACCACATTTTGCAAGCAAAAAAAAGTTGTGCTAGTTACGTAGTACGTGAAAAACTGCGAAATTTACGGTCATTTTTCAGTTTCTGATTTTTATTAAAAAAAACCTTACGTTTTTTGACATTATATGTTAGGAAGCGTTTAAAGATTAATAAATTTCCAACAAGTTGAGCTAACATGTATTACCGTAGGTCTTATAGTTTTAGAGATTTGCGACTTCTTAAAAGTACTCTTTTTTGTAAACTAACGCTGTTTTGAGTTTTCCTAACGATTTCGGCTTAATATCGCCTCACCTAATTATGCTACGAAAAACATGCAATAATGACCTTATAGCGCACTTAATATTCTTTCGTTAAAGGGTAAAATCATGTCAGCAAACTTTGTAATTGAAAATAAAAACGCGTAATTCAAAAGGCAGTAGGCCCGCTATCTAAGTTTTTCATACAAATCGCAAGTCGTGTTGCAAAGCTGCAATTTTAGTATATTATATAGGCCCTATAAGGACGTCCAAAAATGTATATTACAAGAAATACAAAAAAGGAATTTCGGCATAAGACGAAAAAAACTGAAAAATTATTGGACTTCTTTTACTTTTTGACGTTTAATTAAGAAACTATTATCTTTTTGATACTAATTGCCACAAAAATTAAAAAGAATATTAAATTTGAAAGGATTTGAGCTACCTTGCATTACCCTAAATTATATAGATTTAGAGATACGACATTTCAAAATGTGCCCTTCATTAAGTTAAGAAAATAAATGCATGTTTTGAAGCCTCGTATATACCCCCAACTATAAGACTTACAGTAATTGTTATCGGCTCAATTTGTTCCAAATTTAATGTAGTTGTTATCTACAATTACTTTTTTTTTCTTAGTGCGAAAGTTTTGCCAATATTTAGTGAATAGCTTTAACGTAACCTAAAATTTGTTGAATTTTTGATAAAAGGGCACTTTATGAAATGTCGTATCTCAAAATATATATAACTTACGGTGATGCAACGTAGCTCAAAAAGCGGGCCTCCTGCCTTATGAATTTCGCGTTTATATTTTCAACTACAAAGTTCACTGACCTAATTTTACCCTTAAATTAAAGAATATTAAGTGCGCTATAAGGTCATTATAGCATGTTTTTCGTAGCATAATTAGGTGAGGCGATATTAAGCCGAAAATGTTAGCAAAACACAAAATTTTATCTAGTTTACAAAAAGGAGTACTTTTTAAAGTCTCGAATCTCTGAAACTATAAGACCTACGGTAATGCATGTTAGCTTAACTTGTTGGAAATGTATTAGTCTTTAAACGTTTTACAACATATGTCATCAAAAAACGTAAGGTTTTTTAAATAAAAATCAGAAACTAAAAAATGGCCATAAATTTCGCAGTTTTTCACGTACTACCCAGCTAGCACAACTTTTTTTTGCTTGCAAAATGTGGTTTTATACTGCCCAGTGGTGTCTAAATAACATACCAAAAATGCAGCGATACTACTTGATTTGCGAGTTTAGGGTAAAATTATGTACGATTTGACCGTACTAATATGCACACGTGTGTACGTGACAGCCCATAGAATGCTCCTATTAATATGCTATTTTCCCACAGGTACGTGACAACCAACGTCTGCGGGGAGCCCTGCGAGACTCCCGACGTGGTAGTGGGGGTCCTATTCTGGATTGGCTACTTCAACTCCGCGCTCAACCCTCTCATTTACGCGTACTTCAACAGGGATTTCCGCGATGCGTTCAAAAACACGCTCATGTGCGCTCTGCCTTGTTGCTTTAGCTGCTGGAAGGATACTAGTAACGCGCAGTTTGTGTGATAAATCTAGTAACTGGTTAGTTATAAGTTTTTTTTTGTTCATCATCAAAGGAATCACTAATCATGCAATATACGTATACTACATAGCCCCAGAGTTGGGCAAAAAGTAATATGATTACTCCTTCCGATTACTTTTGTATGTAATGTTTATTACAAAGTACACATACAAATGTAATTTTTAGAAGTAATCGTATTACTTTTTGCCCAACTCTGCATAGCCCCCAAGGTTGTGTATGACATAATTATTGTCGCTAGGTACTTTGAAAAAATCACGTATCTGGGTCATACAGATTTTTTTTATGAGTTAGGTTACAAATCTTTCCTTTGGACATGTGATAGTTAAGAGCTCTAGAACCCAAATTTTCTAGTTGGACGAATACAACTTCTGTGGCTTCTGGTTTTTAAGAATTATGTGGTTAAAACCTAATTTTGTATGTCCCAGAACCGCATTCGGAATGTCCGTAGGAAAGACGCCCGTTTTTGCAAATGCTGTATGACCCCTCTTACATATATACTGCTGTTCAAAGTACCTAGTAACTCAACATGTAACATACATCATCATCATCATCATCAGCCTATCGCAGTCCACTGCTGGACATAGGCCTCCCCAATTTCACGCCACCGTTCTCGATCTTCGGCTGCTCGCATCCAGCTCCTGCCAGCCATCCTGCGCAAATCGTCGCTCCACCTTGCCTGAGGGCGTCCTACACTACGCTTGCCGAGACGCGGTCTCCACTCAAGAACTCGTTTACCCCAACGGTTGTCGGTTCTACGGCTAATATGGCCAGCCCACTGCCACTTCAGCTTGCTAATACGGTGGGCTATGTCGATCACTTTGGTTATCTGCCGGATAACCTCATTTCTGATTCGATCCCGCAGAGAGACGCCGAGCATAGCCCTTTCCATAGCTCGCTGAGCGACCTTAAACTTGTGGACCAGCCGTACCGTCAGTGTCCACGTTTCGGCTCCGTACGTCATGACGGGTAGGACGCACTGATTGAAGACTTTTGTCTTCAGACACTGTGGGATCGACGATGTGAAGATTCGACGTAGCTTCCCAAACGCTGCCCAACCTAGCTGAATTCTTCTATTCACCTCATTCTCGAAGTTGTTTCTACCCATCTGCAATGTTTGGCCGAGGTATACATATCTTTGAACAACTTCGAGAACGGTGCCGTGTACTGCGATCGGTTCCGGTAGTACATGTTCATTGAACATAACCTTGGTTTTGTCCAAGTTCATCCGTAGGCCGATGCGTATAGAAGAGTCAGCCAGGTCGTTCAGCATCTGTTGTAGGTCCTGCAGCGTTTCTGCCAGGATGACGATATCGTCAGCGAATCGCAAGTGAGAGATGTACTCGCCATTAATGTTGATGCCACGCCCTTTCCAGCTCAGCGTCTTAAACATATCCTCCATTGCATTTGAGAACAATTTCGGGGAGATCACGTCCCCTTGTCTCACGCCTCTATGCAATGGTATAGGATTTGTTTGCTGATTCTGTACTTGGACGGACATGGTGGCGGCCTCGTATAGACATCTTATCACTTGAATGTATCGCCAATCAACTTTACATCGCTGCAAGGACTCCAGAACAGACCAGATCTCAATCGAGTCAAAGGCCTTCTCATAGTCCACAAATGCTAGACACAGGGGCTGATTATACTCTTCAGTCTTCTGTATAATCTGCCGCACTGTGTGGATGTGGTCTATGGTACCGTATCCGCTCCGAAATCCAGCCTGTTCCGGAGGTTGGAATTCGTCGAATCTCCGCGCAAGACGGTTCGTGATCACTCTTGAGAACAGCTTATAGACATGGCTTAGAAGAGAAATGGGTCGATAGTTCTTCATCAGGGTTTTGTCTCCCTTTTTGAAGAACAGGACAACCACACTTGTACTCCATGCCTCCGGAGTTCTCCCTTCGAATAGGACAGCGTTAAAAAGCGTTTGGAGCTCCCTCAATACGGGTTTACCTCCTGCTTTTAGCAACTCTGTTGTAACGCCATCTTCTCCAGGGGCTTCTCCGTTTTTAAGCTGCCCAAGAGCGATCTCGATTTCGTCGATACTGACTTCTGGCAGGTCTTCGGTGTAGTGGCGTATCAAAGTGGCTCTAGGATCCTCATTTTCGGGATCAGGTCGAGATGCATGCGAAGCGTATAATTGGCCATAGAAGTCTTCCACTTCGGAAAGGACTGCCGGCTTCGAAGTAACGACTTCTCCACGAGCTGTGGTCAGCTTCGTCAGGTGGCTCCTTCCGAGAGATTGTACGAACACCTTTGACCCCCGGTTCTGCTCGATCGCTCTTTCAATCGAAAGAGTATTGGAGCACCGGAGATCGTGTCGTACGTGCTTACTGATCTCTCGGTTTAGAGTCCGTTTCCCTGACGAAGAGACGGGTGGGTTTTCACGTCGTTCCTTCATTAGCCCTAAGGTCTCCTCCGAAAGCTTTGACTTCCTATCCTTGCGCTGCCTTTCACAAAATCTCGTACCTTCCTCCCTGAGGATGCGAACCACATCTTGAAGTTTCTGGTTCACGTCCGCTGTGGTTTCCATGGCAGCGAATCTGTTCTCCAGGTTTGACTGGAACGTTTTAGATCCAATCATAGTTTGGAGCAAATTTGGTCGGAGTCTGGCCTTCATCAAGCGGACACGTTCAGCACGGAAATTGATATTCAGAGAGCCTCGGACGAGTCGGTGATCGCTACCGGTATTGAACCTGTTGATCACGGAGACATCTCTGAATATGTGCCGCTTGTCCGACATGATGAAGTCGATCTCATTTTTCGTCATAGTGTCCGGGTTTTGCCACGTCCACTTCCTTTGGGGCTGCTTCTTGAAGAATGAGTTCATCAAGAAGAGCCCCTCGCGTTCGAGGAAGTTGACGAGCATTTGTCCCCTATGATTTCTGCATCCATAACCATGGGATCCTACTACCGATTCGCTGAAATTTTGTACTCCCACTTTAGCGTTAAAATCCCCCATGACAACGTTAAAATGGGTCTTAGTAGTGGAATGGAGGGCTCTCGATATGTCATCGAACATTTCCTCCACCTCATCATCCGAATGTGCCGAGGTCGGTGCGTACACTTGCACCACCTTGAGGCTATACCTCTCGGTGAGCTTGATAATGAGGTACGCTACCCTGTTCGACACACTGTATATTTCCACAACGTTGTCAGAGAGGGACTTGTGAACCAGAAACCCAACGCCACCTTGGGATTGTTGGTCTCCCTGACGGAAGTACATTAGGTGGCCTGATTCGAGTGTTATGGTGTCCTCCCCCTCTCTTCGGACTTCACATAACCCTAGTATGTGCCACCTAATCTTCCCAAGTTCCACCTCAAGTTGCGCCAGGTGCGAGTCAAGCCGAAGCGTGCGTCCGTTATACGTCGCCAGGATCAGTCGGTTGTGGTGGCCGTCCGTAACCCGGAGATTCTTCGCACCCCCTGCCCCGCCGTTACCGTGGTCGCCACCATGACCAGGAATAGCGGAGCTACCGGGAACTGGGGGCCGTGGCTTTCTTTGTGCTTTCATTTTAGGGGGGGGGGTTTGCCCATAATCGCCACGCTGGGCAGGCGGGTTGGCGATCGCAGTAGGTTGGTGATGTGCTGAAAATTGACGGCGCTGCTGCCCGCCGCCAGCATGTTGACCTTAGTCGCCTCTTACGACACCCACGGAAGGAAATGGGGTGAGCCTATTCTATGCCGGGCCCACACGGCCACATACTTTACGACTATTTTCTCTTGGCTTGTCGTATCAGATACAAGTTTTTTTAAGTAGTGGCGATACTATGTTCTTACCAATAGTAGTAATAACTCAGAATCTTGTCTATGTCATCATTTATAGCCGATAGTCCACTGCTGCTGGACAATCATCTATCCTAAACCTATCTAAAAATAATCACGAATGCAATCATCAAGTTCAAACTTACAAAAAAACACGAGCAGCATACTTCAGATACATCGTAGCGTCCGGCGCGTTCAAAATTATCTGAACACGCCTTTATTGCCATAATAATAGAGGCAAAATGCTTCATTTACATTTGGACTTAGTTATGCAAGAAGGAACCAACTCATGTGAATTTTATTCTAATTAATACTTTAAATCAAAACAATGAAGTCATTCTTAAACCCTTAAATTGGCAAATTTTAGAAAAATCTTGCATTCTCGCCAATGTGTAAAGCAAAAAATTATCTCTTAAAAAAAATACAAAAATTGGGTCTAAGTGTCTAAGACTTATTCATTGTGACGAACATTGCCAAATTAAGGGTTAAAATGACAAAATCATGTTTGGTTCCTTTTCGCGTAACTATGTTCATTTACATACGATCAACCGAATGGGATCACTTTGTAAAGAGCATCAATGTGTCCAGTAGTTACAAACTCCCAATATCTGCTGGAGTGTATGTAATTTGTCTTCGAAAGTCCCAAAGTCATCTGCATTAATTAGAATGCCAATTGGACTTCGGTCCTATTCATCAAGAGAATGTGAGTTTCAAATGTGATTAGTTGAGTTTACATGTATACAGGGTGACGCTTGAGAGGTAACTAGCAAAGGAAAAGTACATTGTAACCTTGCCATAAACGAGCAATTCTCAAAAAGCTTGTAATTTTGGATCACGTCTTGGATATTGATAAAAAATAGTAGGCCGACGCTGAAGAAGATCCGCCA
Source organism: Thaumatotibia leucotreta (assembly GCA_025490895.1). Lineage (NCBI taxonomy): Eukaryota > Metazoa > Arthropoda > Insecta > Lepidoptera > Tortricidae > Thaumatotibia > Thaumatotibia leucotreta. The sequence goes on from JALPQI010004649.1 coordinate 46,533, forward strand.
CAATTACCAAAATGTCCCAGAAAGTTTATATGGAAGTTTCCAAACCCTATCTTAGTTTAGTGCTAAGACCGAGTGGCCGAGCGGTGCAGGCATCAGCCGCGAAAGCTGAGCACGTGGGTTCGATTCCCACCTCGGACGTTGGTGATTTTGGCGGTTTTTTCTTTGGTATATGGCATCCAATATTTAAATTTGGAAGTTTCCAGTTTTGTTACAAGATTCTTATACATTTTTAACAAAAAAGGAATGTTTCATATCAAAATATAGGGACATTTTGGGAAATGTAGTGGGTCTTGCTCAGCATCATTGACATGACCAGTCTATAAATTAGGTAGTATCAATATATATGACGTAACCTAAATGTACACACTTTTTGAGGAATGATGAAACTGAAATAGCAGCGTGAACTAACCGTACCAAATGCGTAAATTACTTTGTATCCTTCTTGCATTGTACAGGTATGCGGGATGGACATACAGTAAATGACTACGTTTCGACTCATAAAACACAGAGAAGCGGCCATTTTTATAAATAAACAAACCCGAAATAATAAAAAAAATGTAAATAGTGATGAATTATATTTTAATTCAATTTATATCAACATGATTATTAATTTATATTAAATGTTTAGCAGTATTTTTATTTCTAAGTATATTTAGACGACTGTATATAATCAACAAGAGGAATTGCATCGAAGATTTGCGATTTTTTACATTAAAGTCGCGGTAAAGTATACTCTACTAGTTTTAAGTGTACATAAGCGTGGTTTTAGTATATCAAGGTAATGTTATAGTAATTGTGATCACTACACTGTTTGATATAAGTGCAGTCAAATTTAGACCTAGTTGATTCTTGTTGACGGCAAAGCCGTATAAAACTCTAGTTTACTTATTAAAATATGCTTTAAAATTCTCTAAATTTAGTCAAGTTCTTCAGTGATAATATCATAAAATTTTTGGTTATTACCAGAGATCGGATAGAAATCATTATTGGCAATAATATGGAAAACACTTCAAAATTGATTAATCAAAAAAATCTTAAAATTTAATTTCGCTTCTTTACGGTCACTTTTTACATAATATAATATCCCATGTTAAATGATTTTCACGGTCACTGATATCAAATATGTAACTGTTACAAAATGATTAATCGATTAACTGTTCAATCAAGTTTGGAGTCATGTTCATAATTATATTCATAATTAGTCCAAGGTTACTTGTAGTACTAACTTTTCGTTGTCTTACGTCGCGATCTGTAAAGCCTAGATAAAAAAATAAAAAACAAACCTGGCAACATTATGGTCACCCGATTGTCATTTCCATAATTATTGTAATAAGTTTGGAGTCACGTCCATAATTATTGCAACACGATATTGTATTTGATTTTCGGCGAACTACATAAATCGAAAATTTTAAGTATCTCTCTCTAGCGAATGCGTCATTAATAGTGATGATTGCCTTATAACAAAAATTTCCAGTTCATTTCGTGTTAAGTATTATTTGGTATTAAAAAAAAATCAAAGGTAGGACTTTGCGTTAGTGTTAGCAATATTAAAGATATGACTCCAATATTAACTAAACGATAAATTATTTTTAAATTTTACAAAAGTTTATAAAACTAGTTGGCTCCAGATATTAATATTACTTTTTAAGAAATATGAATCAAACATTCAGTCAATTTTGAAATCATATCCACATTATTGCTTACAACAATACCAATTAGTCTGATCTACATAAAGGTAAGGCAACTATCAAACTATTTTTTTTCAAGATATCGTAGTTTTAATCTTTATTTCTAAGTGTTTAGATAGTCGTAGTTTAAAGGTTGTAAAAATAGTTGCTCAAAAATCGAGCCAAGTCCGCATAAAGGCAATAATGACTTGCATGTTTTGATGTCGTTTACTATTTTGTACTGAAGTGATATGTTGCTTTTAGCTTAATTAATAAGCGACTGGTTGAAAGAGTACGTGGTCAACAAATTACGTGTAATGTAAATGTAAGATTACTGCTTATAAAATGAAGTAAGTTTAATTTGCTAGTTTTTCCATATTGTTGGGGAACTTGGGGATAGTGCCATAGCGCGTAACTAATACTGGTTAATACCATGGTTGGGCAAAAAGTAATCTGATGGAATGGAATTAAATATTGAAAAGAATATACCTACCTATACATATAAGCAATCCTATATTGGCCGTGTGATGACGGCAGTAAGAATACATTTGTCACCACCCCATCTCCTGCGGATGTCGTAAGAGTCGACTAAGGGATTGAAGTGTCACTGACGATTATTTGATAAAAGATTGATGATGGTCAGCAGCGTCATCATAGTGGACACATTACTGCTACCGTAAATCCGCTTGCCCAGCGTGATAATGGGTATTTACCTCCTAATGCGTATATACGCATAGTTAATAGGAGAGGCCTACGTCCAGCAGTAGACTATGATAGGCTGATGCTGATATAAGCAATCGTTTATGAGGTACTTGTAACATCATTCAGATGGGATGTGAATACGCTCATTTATTTAAATGTCCGTGTGAAAGGCAGGATAGTAAAATTAGTTAATGCAAACACAAACCTTACCCTTTTTAAGTAATGAAAGATCTCTCACGGTCACCGCACATAGGCGTTTCTAGGGGATTTTACCCCACGTGACGTCACTTACGGAGTATAAAATAGGTAAGGTGGAAGTACCAGTACGCAACATGTTAACTGGGAATATTTATTTAAATCACGATGCTTTTGCTCATAAATAAAACTACATAAAATATTGTCATGATGTTTTGTGAAAGGAGTTTGTAAGTTTTGTTAAATAGTATTTATTTTATAGGGTGACAATATCAAAATTTCTCGAAATTACAAATTTTCTTAGTCAACTCCATTTTACGAGTAAGTGTCAGGTGCTTTTGCTGGCAGTCTCAATAGATGGCACCTCAGTACAAGTTTGAATGTCACATATTGAGACATTGAAAATATTAACATCATCATCATCATCATCATCATATCAGCCGAAAGACGTCCACTGCTGAACATAGGCCTCTCCCAACGATTGCCACAATGACCGGTCCTGCGCCACCCACATCCAGCGGACTCCTGCGACCTTCACCAGGTCATCAGTCCACCTTGTGGGGGGCCTACCCACGCTACGCCTTCCGGTACGTGGCCGCCACTCAAGAACCTTCCCGCCCCAACGGCCATCGGTTCTACGCGCAATGTGCCCCGCCCACTGCCACTTCAGTTTAGCGATTCGGAGAGCTATTTCGGTTACTTTGGTTCTGCTACGGATGGTCTCATTTTTAATCCGATCACGCAGAGAGACTCCTAGCATAGCCCTCTCCATTGCCCTTTGGGTGACTTTGAGCCTTCTTATGAGGCCCATCGTAAGCGGCCACGTTTCAGTACCGTATGTCATCACTGGCAACACACACTGATCAAAGACTTTCGTCTTCAAACACTGCGGAATATTGGACGAAAATATGTGTCGTAGCTTCCCGAACGCTGCCCAACCGAGTCGGATTCGACGATTGACCTCTTTCTCGAAGTTGGACCTACCTAACTGGATAGTTTGTCCTAGGTATATATGGATGCTATTTTGCAATAATGTGTCAACCCACATCAATTTGTCAGTTAAAACTCAATTCTATAAATTACTAATTAAAGTTGTCATTTTATTTCAAAATGGATGTAGGTTGACGCATTATTGCAAAACGGCATCCATATATTCGTCTACAACTTCGAGTGTCAAGTCTCCGATTATTACGGGAGTTGGTGCTACATGGGAATTTGACATGATTTTCGTCTTATACATGTTCATTTTAAGACCAACTCGCTCGGAGGCTTTACTGAGGTCAACAAGCATAGTACTTAAGTCCTCCAAGGTCTCAGCCAAGACTACTATATCGTCAGCGAATCGAAGGTGAGTGAGGTACTCGCCGTTTATGTTGATACCCAGCCTTCTCCAGTCCAGAGTCTTAAAGACATCCTCCAGTGCAGCGGTAAACAGCTTAGGGGAGATGACATCTCCCTGCCTAACTCCCCGCTGCAGCAGAATAGGCTTCGAGCTCTGGTCTTGGAGTCGGACTGACATTGTGGCGCTCTCGTACAAACACTTCAACACCTCGATATAGCGGTAGTCGACTTGGCACCGTTGGAGAGACTGTAGTACAGCCCATGTTTCGATCGAATCGAAGGCTTTCTCGTAGTCCACAAACGCTAAACAGAGGGGCAGGTTATATTCCACCTTCCACCTCATAACGATTTTGTCATGGTTACAGCCTAAAAATAGCACGAAATAATATTTGAAGCTGTGGGACGATTTATTAGTCAAACAACGAAGCCATCATTTTTACATTTTTATTCCATCCATTCTTTCTATTTCGGTCGCCTTCCATTTAAATTCCCTTTGTAATTCCAGTGTCTTTCCTGTGAAAGCATTTTGCATAGAAATACATAAAAAAATTAGACATGGAACGATATAGATGTAATCGCATTTAAGTGCAAACAGACATGCTACATGTCGTGAGTTCAAAGTATCTGAAACCGCATGATAAGGGAAATCAGTGTGGGTTATGGAATAAAGGGTTAAATGTAGTTTTACGCCGAACAGAGGTTTATAAAGCGATATAAATAATGTACCACGGTTAATAATAAAACTTGTGAGTTGACTCATAATAAATATCATATGCAGAGAAAGAATCTTCTCTTTATATGCACATATGATTGGAAAAATAGCCACTTCTAACCATAGGCTTGGGAACATTAATACTAAGAAGAAACCCGGCGGTAATTAAATATAAAAGATTTTTTTTTCAGTAGGTACAGATGGTGCTTTTTACGCGCTAGTACGAGAAGTGGCTCATTTTACGTCACGTCCAAAACTTTGGAGGGCCATCTGAACTAAAAAACGTCGCGCGAGACACGTGCAAAAAGGAAATTCGTAACTCGTGTCGATTTAAAACACTCCCTTCGGTCGTGTTTTAAAACATCTTTATTCGTTTCGGATTTCAAATTATTTGCACTTGTGTCGTAATGCACTATTTCAGAACACATGGTGCTTTTTTAGTCGCTAGTGCGAGAAGAGGTTCATTTTATGTCCGGTCGAATGTACTGAAAAACGTCGTACGATACACGTGCGAAAACGAAATCCATAATTCGTGTCGATTTAAAATTCTCCCTTCGGGTGAACTTTATTTTTTGCACGTGAATCGTAACGAAAGTGCTCTTTTTAAGGGTAGGTAATGCAAAGAAAGGGATACCTTTATTGGGGAGATTGATTCTTCAGACCTCTCACAGTTTATCTACAAGTACTAGGTACAAATAAACTTAAATCTAGACAAAGGCAACAGTCTTAATGATCTAGCTTTGAGTATATTTCAGCAGAGACACTTTGAGTAAGCCGCAATTTTGTGGTCTCAAGCGTCCGGAAATGCACTTTGAAGAGCTAAAGCCGTATACAAATCCCTCAGACTTGGCTGGAACACTATCGGTGCCACAATTTGAGTTAAATTGGACGTAATTATGCAAAAGGGAACCAACCCACTTTTTCATTTTGAAATTTTTTATTCTAATAACACTTTAAATCACAATAAACAAAGTCAATCTTTAAAATGACAGATTCGTGTGGATTGGTTCCCTTTTGCATAATTACGTCCAATTGTATTCGCTTGGTTTTGATTTTTGGGTATTATAATTATAAATAAAATAATATTTTGACGGATCAATAAAATCGCTTCAATTGACAGTCACCCGTAGACCACGAATCCTGTAAAGTGTTCAAAACGACGGAATAGGGGTTAAGTTTAATTCTAATTATAATTTTGTCATTCATTAGTGCAATGTAACAATGCCAGGGTGCTTAGCCAAATTGCCAATCGCTAACGCTTAGTAGCGTATCGTAGTTTTCCCTCTCTGTCACTCTTTCACATTAGTGCGACGAAGGCAGTTAGCTGCCTTTCGTTTACGATTGACGATTAAGCGTTAGCGATTGGCAACTTGTCTAAGCACCCTGAACTGACCAAATATTATTTTGTTTGTTTAGTCAAAGGCGAAATAAGTCTATACAAAAATGCTCAAAAATAAGACGTGACACAGTGCACTTTGATACTGTGCAATAAGAACGTCGTAACATATTTAAAAGGATCGGACAAAGGCCCGTCATTTTGAAAACATGACCCTGTTCCGTACAGTAGAGACTTCTTTATATTATGATGTTAACATATTTTATATAATATCATGTTTTTTTAATAACACTAACACAAAGTATCTATTTAGTAGAACCCAACTGTTTCTTACTTTTACAAGTTGTACATACAGGACAAACGATTTAAGTAAAATTAATTAATATACGCGATATACATAATCCGTTTAAAATATTTTATTTCATGAATAATTATCTCGGCAACCGAAAAAGGTATTATACACTCAATACTCGTACATCGAAATTCCATATAAAATATATATATCGTTTATGGGTCACAAAGTCGCAATGTACAAGTAAATAGGAGTCGAATTAAAATAATATCTTATAAAATATTATAAGTTAAAATCATTATAAGATAAGAAAGTCTCTACTGTAAGGAAAAGGGGAAATTTTTTCAAAATCCTTGCATATTTCTAAGAGGATTCTTTCGATACATATATTTGCACTTGACTGTTCAATATATTGATATATACCTACTCATATTGAAATAAGCCGTTGCCGTTGCGCCAAAATCTTTATATTCTTGAAAAGGTAAGGTCCATTGAGGCAAATGCAACCAATTGAATCGTGTTAATCTAATGGGTTTTATAAATTGAACCTACCTCCTGTGCTGCTTTTGATAAATTGGATACCAAATGAATTAAAATAAAATTGTACACATTTGCTTCAGTAGGGCTCAACCTTTTATACGTCAGTAACTTATACACCGTGTTTTTTTTAAATTCCGTTAAATGTAACAGGCTGCTTACTACGTTAATTGGAGCTATCTTTTAGTCGAACTGGAAAATAATATTTATTTCGTTTTCATACATAATAAATGAAATGGTAAGTGTGAGAGAACCTTAAGAATAACACAAAAGTCAATTTTAGGTGACTGACGGCACATGTCAAAATAAGTAGCTTTAGAATATAATAAAGGTTGCAATATACTTGTTCAGTTATTAAACTTATTTTTTAATAACTCAATAAAAGTAAGAGTTAAGATACTAGTTTAATCATTTAGAGCCTTATTAAAAAAATTTTAGAGAAATTGATTATTTTTGACCTAAATAAGCTTTCCTCTAATTTTACAGAAATCAATTAAAACACGGTGTATATCGATATCGCAGATCCAACGCCAAAGTCAGATTAATAAGTCACGCTTCATAGCTGCGACATGACAATATGAAAAATAACTTTTAGTTAAATTTCGTGAAAGCTTGATCACGTAGCCCAGGTTTGCGGTGACGTTTCAAAAGTGGAAATCCAATTTAAATGTATATTTTTTTATTTTAGATATGGATTCAATTTTTCGATGCTGACAAACAATTATTTGATTCTTTGAAACATCGAACAGGCATGTGGTCTTTATTTTAGTTTTCAGTTATCATCATCTGATGATAGGCTGATTCAGCCTATCTTAGTTCGTTGCTGGATGTAGGCTCCTATGAACTATGCGGATAGACGCATTAAGGTGCGTTCAAAGTGTTCAAACCAAAAGAGCATTCGCTGTTCTATCCCCCGTTCTATTACCAATCACATTTAGTGTAACGATCGAATTTCGTAGAGTGGGGGGATAGAACAGCGAATGCTCTTTTGGTTTGAACGCACCTTTAGGAGGTAAATGCCCATAATCGCACGCCGGGCAAGCGATTGGCGAACGCAGTTATGTGTCCATTATGATGACGCTGCTGCCCATCATCAATCTTCTATCAAAGAATGGTCACTGACACTTTAGTCCCTTAGTCAGCTCTTACGACACCCGTGGGAAGAGTTGGGGTGGTAACAAATGCTTTCTTACTGCCGTCACCACTTGGCCACATGGACAGAAAAATACCTAGGTACTCACTGCTTATAAATCCCTCATTGTAGAATTCAAATTTTCCGAATATATAAAAAAATATAGTTATAACTAAAACACACCACAAACTCACAATTAAATTATGAAAACCTATACTTCTTCATTCTCAAGTAATCCATCAATTATACACAACAATTTGTTTTAATAAGCAGCCATTTGTTTGTCCCTAATTCCGTTTCCTGAATTAAAATAAAGTCCCTCTTCGGCAATGGGGAAATCTTATTTCCTCGCAATATACGAAAATGATCCCACATTATGTGGGAGCTATATTTAGAAACTCCTTTGTTTTATTTTTACGTGCTCGGGGTCGTACATACATAATTTATTGACATGATTTTAAATGAGACGTCATCACGACATATTCGGATGTCACATTTTTAATTACTGTGGAATGTTTGAACCAATTTTGATTTAATTTTTTACTGTATTATCTTAGAAAACGTATTGAGATATGAAGGATTCCCATAATATGATAGGAGGCCTGTGCCCAGAAAGAGGAACATAAGTAGACAAAAAATAAAATAATCATTTTTGCTGTGTTAAATATTACAAAATAATAGATGTCATACAAAAACCAGGACCAATGAAATTCGAACTCTCGTCAAATGTTCAATTGTCCAACCATCACGGCTGATTCATAAACACCGCAAACAATCTAGGCTGGGATATTATTATTTCATATAATATTTATAATTAAAGTATTTTATAATGTTATTTTAAAGAAAATCATTATTTTTCAAGCTAAGTCTTTTATTGAATACAATAAAAATCAGACGAAACCTTTACACGGATAAAGGCAAAAGCATTTTCTCAGAGACTACTATAAACTCCATTTATCGCGATTTCAAATAGATTTCCAATTTCATAGAGACCCGTACAATTAATTGCCGTCTCAAATCCTCTTTGTCTCTTAAGACTTGAAAGATACCAATTAATGAGGATGAGTTTTCATTGACTTGGATTAATTCTATTGCGACTGAAGTGTTTAGTAAAGACAAGTTTTCTTTATAGACCTTTTTTTAATCCCTTAAGCTATAACACACATGCTCAAAAAGCATGCTCATAAGCTTGCTTAAAATTAGCATGCTCTGAAATTCTTAGCAATTGCCAGCATTAAATGAAATGAGATAAATGTTTATTCAGACACAAATCTTAGAACTAGATCACACTTCCACCAAACCAGAGTATGCTTTGTTGGCAGACGAGGCTCCAAATAATATTAGGTAAAAGTTCTATCCTGTTACCTATGTAATAAATTCGTCGTTGAGCCTATGCAAAAGTCGCCACGTGTTTAATTCAAGTTATGACTTTGAAATAATAACTCAGTAAGAACACAATAGTAATCATTTAATGAAATATAATCCCGTACATAGCAATTTTTGCAGGCACAACAACGGTATATATAATACTTAGCATCTTAATACTAAGCATGCTCATTTTAAGTATGTTAATAAAAATAAGCATGCTATGCTAGCAAACATAAACCTGTTCAGACGCGCAGAGAATGCCCTTCCACGCGCGCTTCAGCACGCTTAGCATAATTGTGATTGGTGCGACAGTATGTCACGGCGAGATAGATTTCCCGTCTTTTACTAATTATATTAACAAAAGAGGAACGGATAGTCTGTCTCACGGCGACATATTGTCGCATCAAGCATGTGCTAAGCCTACAGGTGGAGCATACTTGATAGTATTTTTTTGTTAAACTCACATGTATTTAGTCACTACGCGTGACATGTTTCTGAGAGCCTAGGTCTCCACCACCAAGCACTGATCCCACGTTCACGGCAATATATTCACATGTTTTAAAATACTGCCGTTTTGTTGTTTTCTTTTTTCTGTACATCATTTATAATTATGTTTCGAATGAGAATGTCATAAGCATAATAGCGTTTAAAAAAAAGGTATTTCTTGTTGGTTGTAAACCGAAGATAATTACTTGTTTAAGGTAAGACACCTTTTTTAATAACTTGATAGATATTCAGTAATTAGAAGTGTTAGTAAATGTAATTAATTAATTCTATTTTTTCAACTGTTACCTACTTAATCTTTCTAGTGTAAATGTAAAAGATGTAGTTTTAAATTTGTCTGTAAAAGGGGAAAACAAATACGTAATTATTAAGTGTTATGTAATGTAAGATAATGTAATATGTGTTGTGAAAGATATCCTGTAGCTTGATTTTTTTTATTATCATTTTACATTTTTTACTTATTATTTCAATTGTTTTAATAGTATTCACATAAATGTACTCGTCATTTTTAACACAAATAAGGGTTCCGTTGTCTCTAAAGAGCTAGCATGTCTGTGTTTGTCGACAACACGCGGCTTTCTTGCGGCTACCCGTCTCTTTTTAATTAATACGAAAATAGACGGGTAGCGCTTGAAGGTTGCATGATGCTGTCAGAAAACACAAGATTCAGTGTATTAAAATTAGCGTTGAAAATGTCGGAAAAAAACAAAATGTTTTTTTCCGGAATGTATGAAAACTTCGTTTTTTCCGTTTTTTCGGATCTTTTCAGAAACAATCAATGTCGCTGTCACTGTCACTCCTTGCCAATTGTGTCAATTGACTTTTCATCTGTGACATCGCGTTCTTCTGGTATAAGTGAAAATTAGACCTAATATACATTGGTTTAGAGTTGAAAATTAAAGTGGAAATTTTCATTGTTTTTTTCGAAAAATTCAGGAAAAAAACGAGCTGTTTGGAAATTTCCAACGCTAATTAAAATACAAAAAAAAATGTAGTATTGACAAAATAATTATTCAGAATAAAACACACTCCATCAGCCTATCTTAGTTCACTGTTGAATAAAGGCCTAGTACTTATTACTTATGCCTATGGATGCATAAGGAGGTAATGCCTATAATCGCCTCTAATCGCCATTGGTTAGCGATCGCGGTAGTGTGGCCACTATCATATTGATGATTTTGCATCATTAACCTTCAGTACATGGATGGTCAGTAAGTTTTATCCCTCAGTCGACTCTTACAATACCCATTGGAAGAGTTGGGGTGGTGACAAATGTATTGAACCACGCAGAGTTTAAAACAAAAAATCTTAACTTCAACGACTGCCTTAGCATAATATATCTCGTATTTGGGCGTTTTCACAAACCGTTGTTGAAATCACCTTGTTATTTAATTTGGTCAAGTTAAGGCTTATTCGACTCAGAATCCCGAGCTCATTCGATTTTGTTAGGAAAAAAAATATGTCCCATAATTTTCATACAGTTTTCATTCCTTCCATTACGCTACCGCCTTTGAACATTTATGAAAAAACGGTATCGTAGTAGGTAATGAAAAAAACATTTTGAGTCATTTTTTTTCTCTTATTAGAATCTAAAGAGCTAGTGATTCTGAGTAGAATAAGCCCAAACGTGTTCGAATTAAATAACAAGGCGATTTCAACAACGGTTTGTGAAAACGCCCATTTGACAGCCATTTGCAGCTACCAGTTTCTTTTCGATGTATTAATTGAAAAGAGACGTGGAAGCTTGAGTTACTGTCAAACACGATATATGCTAGCTCCCTGAACTGGCCTTTCAATTTTTCTTCTTCATTTTATTAGCATTCCAGCTAAGTATGTAAGTCAAGGGGGTATTAACCAGCCCCTCGACAAAAGGGTCCTCCACATAATAGCCGAAGAATGGCACTCATTTCCATTTATTTGCCCATTTCCAATCAAAGATTAAAAGGTCCTTGATTTTAAGAAGAATTGAAAGAATAGCTTTGTACTCTCTGGAGCTTATTTTTAACGGACTTCAAAAAAGTCTTAAGTCATCTTTTTTTTGTTTGTATGTTACTTGATGTTTCAGAGAATCGTAAACCGATTTTCATTGTATTTTATCGAATGAAAGATGTTCCCATTGGCACCAAGTCAGGATCTGACGACGGGATCTTAGGAAAATCGGTTAAAGTATTTTTTTCTCATTTGGCGATTCTTGAAACTGACATTGACAGTTTTGTGGTGCTCGAATTTTTACTAATTAAAATTTTTTCCGATATTTTGATCACAATATCACGTCTAATAATAAAATTATCTCAGGAAACTCTATTCAAAATAATATAATTTTTTGAAGCCGACTTGTCATTATTTGCGTTTCCATAATCATTGTCAGATTGTCAACATTGTCAGATTTAGGTTATCGTCTTTTCGGTGAACATATCTAAAGTTAAGCAATTCTTGTACAAATTTTCGTATAAAACAATTAGGTTCCTCGGTCTACATCCCTATATAATAAAATCGTAAGATAGATTTATACATGATGTTAACTTTGGACAATTTTTGTTTTTCCGACTAACAGTGACCCTAATACGAGATGACATAAAATAAGTCTAAAAGAACGTTTATCCGGGCCTGTGAGGCTGTGACCTAATTCGATTCTCGCGACTTGTATCTCTATTGCCATTTACGTCCATGTCACTTCTACGACAATCTTCGAATTTGATCTTGAGAGAATGTTTGGAATGAAAAAATAAAATAAAAGATGTGCTACCTTCCACTGAGGCTCGAACTTTGGCCAAAATGGGTCTTTCTGACAGCACACGCTGTAGAATGTGTGGCGAGGAAGAGGAGACAATCAAAAACTTGATGTACGAATATCATGCCCTGCCCAGACCAAGGATGAAAGACTTCGGATCCGGCTAATCGAAGGAGGTCAAAACGCTGCCGCTAGAGTCCGTCCTCAAACATATTGAGTTGATAGAACAATCCCTGGGGTAGGCGAAACAGGGGGCAATCACACAAAAGATCCTAATTGGTTGAAGTCTATCCGTAAGGGCTCCACCAATTAGATAAGATAAGAGAGGCCTAAACTCTGGTAGGGTTAGTTATAGGCTCCAGCCTGTTATTAATCCTACCGCGCTGACCAACTGAGCTACGACGTCTTACCAATTGACACCGAATATTCCATGTTATTATCTCATTCCGTGCGTATACTCTGTGCAACTAGTTTGTCAGTAGAAAAAGGGGTCAAATTAAAAGAAAAACTTGGGAAGAGTTGGTTGTCCATAAAAAAAAATCCCGCCATTTTCTATAAACAGGATATAGTTTTCATATCATCATCACTTTATTGCTTTTTTTCTATTATACTTTATTGGTCGTTTCGGGTCATTATTCTCGCGTTTCAGCGATTATTTTTATACTTGACTTACGTACGTTCTAGCGTTTTTTTGCCTTTCCACTCTTCTTGACTTTAAAAGCATCTGAGAAACTTAAATATTCTATTTTTCAAATCTAGTGCTTTATAAAGGCAATATGGACGAATAGTTATTTATTATACAAGGGGGCAAAGTTGTTGTTTAACTGTCGTGCCAATATTGAGACCTGAGCTAGCGAAAGATTCCAAAATTGAGCCACGCGCGTAGCGAGTGGTTCAAAAACTGGAATCTTGAGCATTGCGAAGGTCTCAAGGCACGAGAGTTGAACAAACTTTGCCGCCAAGTGTAATACAACTTTTTTCCCCTCACTATCGCGAGGAAATATGATTAAAAATCTCATCCAAATGTAAATTAACTTAAAGAAACTATTTAAAACTCAATGTCGAAACGTATCGTAGAATAGAGTTACTTATGGAACATAAATATTGCCAATGGCTTACAAAGTCACATGAGAAACGACCAATTTAACATGTGAGCTCCGATTGCGCATGTTTACTACGGTCATACAGATCCACTTATACTAGGCAGTAGGGGGCTATAGGAATTAGAGAAATGTCAAATTACTTTATTCACAAGTGTGTAAAAAGCGTTTTTACCCGCTCGTATTAAAGGATAAACGAGCGCTTTACGAGCTAGTGAGGGGAAAAAATAATTATATGCGTATTCTTTCTTTGAAAGTTTTAGTGATATCTAAAATGTTTACGTGTTATTTTCTTGACGTTTGATCATGAATTTTTAATGCTTGAGATATAAATAATGTCAAAGCAGTAAAATTTTATAAAAATACCTACTGCTTTTATTGTATTCTGTGATAGCTTAATTGTAAAAACTTATTTAAGAGCACATTGCCAACAAATATTGTAAATTTAAATAGTTGTTTATTAGTAAATTTATCATAATATTAATGTTTGGCTTTTAAGGTATTACACGTAGTTGCAATTGTAAATAATGTGAAAAATATGCTAAGTAACAAACAGCAATAATATATAAATGGCCATAAGTGTATTAGAATTAGTATTATTCCTATTTATGTACGTATTTAAAATAATTGATATCATTTTGCAATAATGCAATGTCATTTTTTAGATTTAAAATCAAAGGATAAATTAATAAATAAACTGTGAAAGAGAAAAAAAGGAACTTGTTTTGTGTTAGAATTTGAAAACAATTATTTATAATATAACATTTTAGTAGGAAAAGAAGTTCCTTGGATATTTGATTGATGAAAATTCTAAACATTACTTAAATAACACAACTTACACATTTTTTTTTAAATTCAGTAATAAATATACCAGTTACATTCTTAAGATGCATTTACACCAAACGAGTGAATGCTAATTCTATCTCCCAATCTACGAAATTCGTTCGTTACACAAAACGTGATTCGTCGAAATTCGTTGATTTAGTAGAGTGGGGGATAGAATGAGGATTCGCTCGTTTGGTCTAAATCCACCTTTAAATTCATAACGTCAAGGTAGTTCAAATAAATATTGAAATTTTGTGTCTCACACGTATGTAACCATTGATTACCATGTTAACGCTAAATAACGTAAATTTAGAAAAAGTTTTCATAATAAGAATGAAAAGTGTGATTTGTTATTTGGTATTTTCCATATTATAAAAGTAGGTAATAAAAATGTTGTATAATATTATTATTACCACTTTTTATAATAACTATTATATTTAAAAAATGTACAAACAGTAAAGTAATAAACGTTAAAATGTATTATTTGTGTTTTTTTGCGAATTACACCGGCTATCTTACCCCCAAATCGAAGCATAACAGTTCCAACACCGCTATTTAGCGGCAGGCTAACGAGTAAGACAGTGGTAGCTATCCGAGCGGACCCTGCACAAGGTACTACCACCAGCAAGACATAAGATATATTTATGGAAATCGCGAATACCTACTAACAACATTTAATCATTTAATGGATATTATTTGTAAATAGATTGCAATGGAAAATTGCAAATAAACAAACGTTGGCTTTATCATTATCAGCAGCCTTTTTCAATGCATTTCCCTTAGCTGGAGCTGCAGGTTAGTGCTCCGGTAGCGTTCCCCCAATACTTCCCTCTGGCCTTCCAATTTTCTTGCAGAACCGCAGGACGTCTCGAAGGTCGACCTCCCTGAGTTCCTTCTCCTCCAGCCTATCCCTGCCAAACACGTCATATCCCGCTGCTGCGTACACGATGCATTCAGCAAGGACATGCTGGCTAGTTTGGTCTCTTCTGCAAAGTGGACAGGCTGCTGCGCTTCGTTGCTTATTCCCATCACCTTAAGATGCCTGTTGAGGGTGTTGTGTCCCGTGATAATTCCGGTCAATATAATCAAGTTGGTTTTATCCAGCATTGTAAGGTATCTGTTTCTCTTTTGGTCTCTGCCACTTAGCATCATTTTAGCTTTTAGTAGGGCATATTTAAATATTATCGAATCGGGTTACTCACGTATTTAAGTCGATGATTGCTCGACATGTTTCGATACATTAAGAGGGTCTTCGTCTGGAGCACCCTCGGCTAAAGCCCGACGCGTACTGCGGGCCTGCGTCCTGCTAGAACGGGTACTGGCCGCGATCAGTGGTGGCGGGGGCGAAGCAATCCATGGTTGGAGATCTTTCCTTGCCCTTAATGGGTCGAAACATGTCGAGCAATCATCGCCTTGAATACGTAAGTAACCAGGATGCTTAGCCAAGTTGCCAAGCGCTAGCGCTTAGTAGCGTATCGTAGTTTTCCCTCTCTGTCACTCTTTCATATTAGAGCGACAAAGACAGTTAGCTGTGATTGACGATTAAGCGCTAGCGATTGGCAACTTGGCTAAGCATCCTGGTTCGATAAAATTTTAATGTTTGAGTCTCATGTCACTTATAATACTTATAATGTTTAGTAGGGTCTTTGGTTACAGTACTAGAAAGCCTAATCCCATATAACAAATCGGTTAACTTAACTGTAAACCCATTTAACACAGACACTAGACTAAAACCATTTGTTTCACTAAGTAAACCAGTATAATGCCTAAACTTAGTTACACTAAATGAACCCTTCATAATACATGTGTTAACACCCTCTATCTCATTACTATGTAAGCTTTCTTGGTAACACAACGTCCTATCTGAATGTGGGATATTTACAGGTAAGACCTTTGTTCTACTAGAAAGGTGCTTACTTAGTGAATTATGCACTTAGAAGTCGGCACTCTTACCATAAGTACAGCTATGCTATTCTCTTATTCACACATTCGACGCTGCGTTCGTCAACGAGCTCGACGTCGAGACAGCCTTGTCTAAAATCCTAGCTGTTTGATTGACATTAGGAATCGAGGCTGTGAGCGAGGTTGTGGGCGAGTTCGTCGCTGTTTTTCGTTAGAGAATACGAAGTTCGTACATTAAACGTCAAACTCTTGACGCAGTGTAGTTCCAGCTCACACCGCATTCGTCGCTGAGCACTAGAGTGCTGTTTAAAGTACACTCGACCAATTGGAACCCTAGGCCACTCTAGAACCATGTCAAAATGAAAAGCCGTTTGAAATGTCTTACAATCTGATTGATAACGTTACTTTGACATGGTTCCTGAGTGGCCTAGGGTTCCAATTGGTTGACTGTACATTAGTGAATACCATTTTTAAGCTCGACGCTGCCGCAGCGCTGACACAGCGCTGACAGCAAGGCGGTTTCCTTAGTGAATAACACTGCAGAAAATTGTATAAATGCGGATGATATTAAGCCTTAGGCAGCAATGCACAGAAAAGTGTAATAAATAAATATCTTAGTACATCTTGCACAAATCGACCTAGTCCCACGGTAAGCTCAGTTAAGGCTTGTGATGTGGGTACCAGGCGACGATATATGTAATAGAGAGATACATATACAGCGTGGGTATTTGATACGGGTGAATAATTAATCCAGCGATAATATCTGATCCTACGAGTCGTATAAGATAATCATTTCGTTAAATTTTGTTGTTAATTAGATGAAATGTTTTTTCTAAAGTGCAACCCAGCAGCAATGTATGCCGGCCAACTGACATGACACTCGCATGACGTTTAGATAGTTACTCATATGTCTACTTTAAGGCACTAGTCTCACCGCGAGCTACTAAGCTATGAACTATCGGCTATAAACACGAACAAAAGATACGCACTCCCGTGTAAATAAAAGTGACACGGCGATACTCGCCCAGCTATCAGCTATCACCGCCGGGCGAGTATCGCCGTGTCTCTTTTATTTACACGGGAGTGCGTATCTTTTGTTCGTGTTTATAGCCGATAGTTCATAGTTTAGTAGCTCGCGGTGAGACTAGTGCCTAAGGAATGTGGCTACCAGTGGATGCAATACATTGCGTGCTCAATTATTTTGTATGAACTAATACACACGCTGTAGATGCTTTAATTCATACATTTTTTTGATACAACAAACTTAATATCGCTAGGATTCGAACCCGAGACCTCTAGCTTCGTAGGCAGGGTCACAACCAACCAGGCAACAGAGGCTGACCAATAGTAATGATTATTGAAAGTTTTAGAGAATTTCCTTTACTGTATTTGGTGATCTAAATCACTTTTATTCGCTGTACTTAATAAACCTCAGGTGTACAGCAATCAATTCATGGATATGTCACCTCTATATCAATATTAATACGGGTGTTTTTTCCATCAAGTGGCCGTCGTAAATAAGAGTAAGTAATAGCAACAAATTTTAGTCCACAACTAGTGTATTGAATAAGATTTGTATTGAAGAAGAATTGCGGAGTTACGTTTAGGCCGTGTGGTGACGGCAGTAAGAATACCTACATTTGTCACCACCCCAACTCCTCCTGCGGGTGTCGTAAGAGTCGACTAAGGGATTGAAGTGTCAGTGACCATTATTTGATAAAAGATTGATGATGGGCAGCAGCGTCATCATAGTGGACACATTACTGCGATCGCCAATCCGCTAGCCCAGCGTGGCGATTATGGGCATTTACCTCCTAATGCGTCTATACGCATAGTTAATAGGAGAGGCCTACGTCCAGCAGTGGACTATCATAGGCTGATGATATGATGTGATGTGTATTGAATTAGGATTACTTGAAAAAGGAGTCAGAGGCCAAGATCCACTTTGGGTCGCTTAGCCAACGGAGTAAGTAATTGAGAGAGGAATTAAATATAATCTAAAAATCCTTAACCCTTAATTCGACAAAAGTATGGGATGGTCGTGTGCACAGATGTCATATATACCATAGATCAAGCAAACGTATCTACTTAGCGTGTCAAATGAACTCGGTAAAATCTACTGAGTTGTCCGTCTTTAATCGCCGCTTGCAGCTTTCGGGCATCAAATTTTGTAAGTTGAAGTGAACGAAAAAATTAATAATGCCTCCTTAAGTAATAATAATTGCAACAACACAAAAAAATATGAATACTCAAGGGCCTGAGACATATTTAAAATCATAGGCAAGGAACAACTTCAGTACAAAATCTGACACGCTGGGCCGCCATACAAATGAATGAACTTGTTTCTTCTATCCAAATCTAATTCTGTGGTCGTATGTTTAAGCCTTCTTGGCACTCAATAGTGTTAATAATTATGGTTCGGTAAAAATGCATAAAGTGGTTCAAATACCATGTCCAGTATTTTGGTCGTTGTCGAATTAAGGGTTCGATAAAGATTTAAGACGATGGCTATCGGATAAAAATATAATTTTGACATGTAAAAAAAATACTTAACTATTTTTGGGTTATATTTATGTAGAAGTCGATAAGTGGTAATCCATAAATCTGACTAATAATACATAGGAGTACCTAAACTTACTGGCAATTTTTGTACCAAAAGTTCAGTAGCAGTAGTTGGAAAGTAAAGGATACGTTACGTAAAGCATTATAATAATATCGCTCTGACGCTGACATATACAGGGTGTTACACGAGCCATTGAAAACTATGAACGGGGTGATTTAGTAGGCTATACTGAACAACTTTTAATATGGGGCCAATCACGAAATCTAAAAAAAAATTAGCTTTTTCATGCATTTTGACCAATCGATCACGACATTTTGTTTGAAAGAGCCAAACATTAATTTGAGATTTCCGGGTTAGCTCCATAGTAAAAGTTGTTCAGTATAAGGTTATACTGAACAACTTTTACTACTGTACCTACCAAATCACCCCGTTCAAGGTTTTCAGTGGCTCGTGTAACACGTTGTATATTTTTTTTATGGAATAGGAGGCAAGTGACCGTACGTATCGCCTGATGGTAAGCGATCACCGTCGCCCATGGACACCCGCAACACCCGTGGTATTAGAAGTGCGTTGCCGACTTTTAAGATGGTACGCTCTTTTCTTGAAGATTTGTAGATCGAGCGAGTGCGATTGCCTACTACGTATCGAGAAAAACCTAACGTTCCCGATACTTGCAAAGTCATGGGACGGCCGCTGTATAGGTATGAGAGAGATTTTGGTAAGGGTGCTGAAGGGCTGATTAAGTTACTCTAAGTAATGTAAAGTTAGGCTAAGTAATTGCTTGATTAGGGAGTCAAAGAGTTGAGAAGTTCAGCTTTATAGGAGTCTTAGGTCAAATACTGAGAACGATTATCTAATTGAACTACAACATATATTTATATTTTGAGTGCCTATACTCAAAATTTATACATTTTCATAATCTGATAAACAGCCCCACTTAGAGTTTAAAAGAATCATACCAATGACTTCCAAAAGTAAATAAGAAGTTATTTATAGAATAACGCAGTTCCTATAACTGTGAATTAAAGGAAAACATCGGATAACAATAAAAAATTGTGTTATTTCGACTCAGAATCACGAGCTCATTCGATCCCTGGGAAGATCCCTCGATCAAATGGGAAGAAAAATATCTCATGGTTTTTTTCCTATTTTGTTACCATTTTCAATACACTTTAAATTGCAGCAACAAAGGAAATTCGGAAAATATGCTGCAATTTTGAGTCTTCAACCACTTTCTCCAAGATCTTATCCTCAGACCCCGATTAGGTGCCAGGAACCATTTCAATTTTACCCCTTCACTTAAAATAAAATTGAAAATCGGTTCACGACTCTCGTAGATATCGAGTACCTTATATTGCAACATAATTATATTAACATACATAACAATAGGAAGTCGAATTGAGAGCCTCCTCCTTTTTCGAAGTCGGTTAATAAGCACAAGCAGACAATGCTCCTAATTGTCCAACTTTAGCTGAAAAGGGAATCAAACGATTATACCCGCTATACTTTACGTCCAAACGTTGTTAGTTTTATAGCCACAACGAGGAACTATGAGTAGTATAATTAGACCTCCAACCGCGTACAAAGCTAACGAATGTGAAGGTCCTAGTTGTGTTGGTTTTATCTATAATAGTCAGCTTTCGGCAGATGTCATTTCCGCTCTATAAATCCGACCTAGTTGGACAGTACACTTAAATTTTATGAGTCTTATGCGTCAGGTAATAAAGCTCAAATCTGGACTTTTTAATAATTTTCCTTGATGCGAAATAATTATGAGAATATGAACTGCAGCCAGTTACAAACGCATTCAAAGACAATAGGTATTTGTCTGAGTTAATTAGATATTTATACAGGTTTTGTACTTTGGCTTTTGTACATACATACACCGTGCGCTGTTTAAGCCCGACCGATTTTAGCAGTGTAATCCTGACCACATTTAGAAACTATAATGTCATATAAACTTTTCTGGATATATTCTAGTTTCAGAGTTATTACCAATTGAAAAAAACATAACATATTCTAATTGTTACTCCGTCGTTAAAAGGTCTTTTTAACGACGTTGGTGCTATTTTGGAGAGGATTTGACTCTCACTAACCTCATAAATAGATGTCAGAAAGTAAGGTTTTTCTAAAAAAAAAACGTTAACATGCACTAATTTTCAGTGCCAGTTTAATGAATAACATTAACTTTGTCTTTAAAAAATCACCAATTATAATAAATTTTTTGTTTGTTTTTACATCAAAAATGCGTGGTTGAAATCTTTTAGGTTATAATAGCCCACGGTGTATAAGAGATAGGTATTAGAAAATTTCAAACGGATATCGATAGTGCGTCATGTAATGACTAAAATTACATTTTTTTTTAAAATATGATCAGAACTCCCGAACACAGATACATTTTCTCGCCAGCCTGCCTGTGTCCACGAGTATAACAACGGATAAAATTAAACGTAAGTTTACGCGAAGGCTGTATTTTATCAAACTTTTACGGACAGTAATATCAAAACTCCATAGTAAGGTACACTAGGGTAAGACCGGACTAATTTTCGGTGAGTTGAAATGATATCACAAATAAAATCATAAAATTCTCACTAACTTTTACCTGCAGATGTGTGATGTACGTAATAAAAAAGAAATCAAGCTTTCAATATAAATTCACTTGATGCCACTCAACATAATAGCTTAGGAGTAATCGACACTAAAACTTGCACTATTTTTTTTTCGTGACACCCAACCGTAAACCTTTTTGGCTTCAGATCGAACTACTATCCAATTTCAATTGTAAAGTAAAGAGAAGAAGGGGCATAGCTTCCTGTTAAAGATCGGATCTCCAAAATTCTCGAAAAAAAAACACTTTTTTTTAAACGTTCGTAGCTCACGACTGATGCGGCTGAACGATTGCTGTATACTAGCGAGAGGGATAGGGTGAAATGGTGTCATGCATAATATTGCCAGTGAGGAAAAAATACTACTATTTAGTAGTTATTGCGGTCATCCGATCTTACATTAGATCCGATCTTAGCCGAATGTACCTTAATTTGACACTAGTATCTAAGAGTAAGTGGTATTTTTCGAATAAAAGTTTGGTAAAACGTAGCTTTAATCTCTTTGTTGTTGAAATATGAGTGATACTCAAAGTTTAGATCAATATAATATATTAAACTAAATCTCACAATGTCGTAACAGATGTTCTTACCATAGAAAAAATCAACTGCGAAAGACTGGTCACGGGATTCGAACCCGCTTCCTCTGGATTGCCGGTCCAACGTGCTTCCAATTACACCAGACGACCTTCCGTGATACTAAATCTAACATTTAGAACTTCGATGACATAATAACCCCTTACCAACTTCGTATCAAATGCAAGAGCTTTAACATCAAATTGGAACCAAACTTGGGTAATAATATCAACTTATTGGGGGTAGAAGCTAATGACCACTTTTGGGATGCCTGGTACATATTCTACATCTTAAAATGTTGACTTGATGTATGGATTTAAATTAACCTTAATTTGAGGTAATAAAGAGTTGTAATTTGGATTGAATCTGTTATATACAGTGTGTAAATCTAATACGGGCGATCAATTAAACCAGGCATGGGATTCATTAGTGTAATCATGGATTACAAGGTTTTTTTAAAGTTACTTTTAATAAAGACCCCACAGAATTTTTTAAAGATTTTCGGAGCAGCAATGTAGGTAGGAACATTTGTTATTGTTGATGTGGCAGTTATGTCATCTGCTTTTGAAATTAGCTGTCAACGAGTGCTTAACTCGCGTATGTTGCTCTACATTGCGCGCCGAATTATTTTGTATGGAAACTTTTGTTGCTCTAATTTGAAATAAAAGTTATTTGAATTTATTATTATGTCGTAAACTAACACCCATAAAGAGCTTCGCCCGTATTAGACTTACACCCTGTATACATAATATCATATCAATAACAAATCAAATTGTTATTTTCGTAGGTCTACTTCGGAACAGAAACAGCCGAAGTTATCTCGCACGTATTAAACTTGTTCTCATAACATTACCAACTTTGAGTAAAGGGTGTTCCAATCTGCACCACGAAAGAATTTATTTCAATGATAAATCATTGATAATATAGTTTTTCAATTGTTTTTATTTACCAATAAGATGGTAAGCAAATCGTCAGTAATATCTAACAATGTAATTAAATATGCCTGACTTTCTTAGCATTTTTTTATGTGACGAAGGTAGACAACTGAGCTCTCAGCCCACCTGATGGAAAGCAGGAACTGAGGCCCATGGACATAGTGATCAAAAATCGCCTTTGCGCTACGTCCCCTGAGGATTTAGATAGATTGCCTCTATCTATGCCAGTAATTACACCGGCTATCTTACCCCCAAACCAAAACAGCAGTGCAAACACAGTTTTAGCGGCAGGTTAACGTGTAAGCCGGTGGTAGCTATCCGGGCGGTGCACGAGGTCCTACCACCAGCAAAATTTGACGTATTTGACACATATCGTGAAACACGTTCGCAGATATATGTTTATTCGACTAAGGGATTGAAGTGTCACTGACCATTCCTTAATATAATATTGATGACGGGCAGCAGCGCCATCGTAGTGGACACATTACTGCGAATACCACACTGAAAAAAAAATGCTAAGTTGGATTTATCAGATCTTGCGTAATTCTAACCGGAAATTAAGGTTGATTGGGTCCTATCACAATTTTTTTTTATTTTACCAAACTATTTATGTTGGCATTCTACTAAATTAATTTGGTTGATTACACCAGTTGTTTGGTATAATGTACAATGTTCTTTGTTGATTTAACCAGAACTCTGGTATCGACTTCAACCTTTTCAGTTTTGTAAATTTGATAGCAAGGAGTTGTTACATATATCAAAGTTTCCTCGTAATATAGCCAACCTAAGTCACTTTGGTAAATATTTTTTTCAGTGCAACCCGATTGCGCAGCGTGGCGATTAGGGGCATTTACCGTCTAATGCGTCTATCATCATCATAAATAAAATTTAAGAGTCAAACTCTTGTCGGCGTAACTGTTGAATATAGCTGTCTCCATCTAACTCTGTCCAAAGCCGCCTTCTTGATTTCCTTGTACGACACCACGTCTACTTTCTCTTTTATTTTTTTCATGTAAATTCTTCTAGGTCTCCCTCTTCCTCGCTTTCCTTCAGTCCTTCCTTCTATTATGTTTTTCATGCGTCTATACGCATAGTTAATTGGAGAGGC
>JALPQI010004650.1:0-63097 GCA_025490895.1 Thaumatotibia leucotreta
TTAGAAATACGTAGGTACCCTCTTCCAGAATGGTGCTATTCGATGTCAAAGTCACGCTATACATTAGCTTGTAAGGGATTTCTTACTACTTGTCATTTTTTTTATTTAGTTTATTTATTTATTTTATTTAGTTGGGTCAAACTCAAAATCATGTTATGAGTCTTTCCGGTGGACATTTTAAAAGTTAAGGGCTATGAGAGTTAATTTTCTTATTAAACCCTTGTTGTTATTTAAAGGCACTGCTTTCCTATTGAATTGTATGATATAATAAAATTTATTTTCTGTGGTTTAGTATATTTTTCTTTGGTGGGTAGTTTTGTACTTATCTTTATTATTTTGATGGAGGTAGATCTATCAAATCTCCTCCATTGTCAGTCATCCGCAGACCACGAACCCTGTAAAGTGTTCGAAACGTCGGAATGAAGTTAAAATTAATTAATATACGCGAGTTTATCCGTTTTCATAGTTTTATTTCATGTGTAATCCTCGCGGTAACGGAAGAAAATATATTATGTATGATAAAAATCACGACTACACACCAGTTGCTTACTATTAGCCACAGAAAAGAGGTGCTCTACAGTTCAGCTGAACACGCACTTTTACTTTCCTGTGGTCGATAGTTAACAACCTGTGGACAAGTAGTAATGATTTTTATCATACAACGCAATGAAAAAGGAGTACGTCTTAATGAAGATAAGGCTTTCATAAGAAAATCAAGCTTTATAGGCGTTAACTTTTAGATTGTCCACCGGAAAGACTCCGAACATGGGTTTGCGTTTGACCCAGTTTGCTACCTACAGCTACAGAATACCTTCAGCGACAATAGTGTCATAGCTGCCATAAACGTGCTGCAATAAAAAGTTTGCTCGTCATTTGTCAGTGGTCAGTCCCCTGAACGGGATTCTTAAGGAAATTGTATAGTTAGGGTCAAAGGGGACACAGCATGATGGAATCTTCTGGAAGTTGTATAGTCGGCTACAACTACAATACGATAATGCGAGCACGCACCTTCGTCGATTGACCGGGTACTTATTATACAGTCGAAGACAGAGATATCTGACCCCGACACACAGTAGGTTGGTGTTTTATGGAAGATGTATAGTCAGCATACCTCAATAACATTTAGTATAATGCCTGCTATAAGCGTGCTACGAAATTGAGTATTACCTGTCTTTTGTCAGAATCCCTGGTCAGACCCTGGACACTGTATGATGGGAATCTTCTGTGGCCTATTTCACCATAATTACAAGTATGACAATTGTAAAATATCACTGTTACTGACGTCACAGGCCTCCTTAGGCTACGGCTACCGCTTACTATAGGACTGTCCGTGTGCTTGTTTACCACCAACATAAAATTATTACTAATAACATTATTACATCGTTAATAACTTAGGTACTTTTTATTTTCCGAACCCCGTGACAATTGTTGCAAGGTTTAGTACAATTTTTATTAAATCTTGACATGAGGTTCGGCTTATGTCGGAATTTCGCTACAATTGTCATGTCATTGTTTTTTGTGACTTTTGTTCTGCTTCACAAAAAAGTAGTTCATTACTGCTGATTTATTAAAGTTCCTGCACTACATTCTATGTTGGTGGCAAACAAACGCACGGCCCTTCCGATGGTAAGCGGTAACTGTAGCCTATAGACGCCCCCGATTGGAGAAACAGTAAATTTACAATTGTAGCTCTTGTCAATGTGGTGAAATTGGGGCCTAAAGTCAGCTACAGCGACCTGGCACCAATATACTGTCGAAGACAGAGATATCTGACCCCTGCACAGTAAGTTGGAGTTTTATGGAAGTTGTATAATCAGCAACTACAGCTTTAGCATACCTCGGCGACAATAGTGTCATGACTGCCATAAGCGTGCTACGAAATTGAGTATTGCTCGTCTTTTGTCAGTATCACTATACCTCGGCAACGATAGTGTGATGGCTGCCATAAACGTGTTTGTCGCACGCCTGCGTTTCGTTAGCGTGGAACGCGCCCTGCGCACACGCACCGTCGCCGCTCGGCCGCGGCCGCGCACACTGCTCGCGCAGCGCCCAGAGACCCCACTCACCGGTCTCGAACTGGGTGCTTAGCCAAGTTGCCAATCGCTAGCGCTTAAACGTCAATCGTAAGCGAAAGGCAGCTAACTGTCTTTGTCGCACTAATATGTAAGACTGACAGAGAGGGAAAACTACGATACGCTACCAAGCGCTAACGATTGGCAACTTGGTTAAGCATCCTGGTATGCCGGTGTATGTGGTTATTCGCATTCGGGGGACTGTACATCTGGTTTTCTGTTACTCCTTCAGTTTTAAGCGAGATGACAGTCACACTAACCAGAAGTAAAAGCATCGTTGTTGGGTGTAGTGGTATTTAGTAGTAATTCCTCACTGGCTGCTCTGCTTCGGATTTAAGTGATATGATATTCACTGAACGACACAAAGTGAGACAACATTTGTGGCCCCCCTTGGTCCTATTAGCTTGTTCCCGCATCGCAAACATGTTAGGATTGGGAGTATTATGGAATTACTTAGTATAGTTACCTCAGCGACGATAGTGTGATGACTGCCATAAACATGCTTGTCACACGCCTGCGTTTCGTTAGCGTGGAACGCGCCCTGCGCGCACGCGCCATCGCCGCTCCACCAAGTACCTATACACCCCTAAACACAGTAGGCTGGAATCTTATGGAAGTTGTATAATCAGCTACAGCTACAGCATACTCGTACCTCAGCGACAATAGTGTGATGGCTGCCATAAACATGCTTGTCGCAAGCCTGCGTTTCGTTAGCGTGGAACGCGCCCTGCGTGCACGCTAGGTCACCGCTCCACCAAGTACCTATATACCCCTAAACACAGTAGGCTGGAATCTTATGGAAGTTGTACAATCAGCTACAGCTACAGCATACTCGTACCTCAGCGACGATAGTGTGATGGCTGCCATAAACGTGCTTGTCGCACGCCTGCGTTTCGTTAGCGTGGAACGCGCCCCGCGTGCACGCAAGGTCTCCGCTCCACCAAGTACCTTTATACCCCTAAACACAGTAGGTTGGAATCTATGGAAGTTGTACAATCAGCTACAGCTACAGCATACTCGTACCTCAGCGACGATAGTGTGATGGCTGCCATAAACATGCTTGTCACACGCCTGCGTTTCGTTAGCGTGGAACGCGCCCTGCGCGCACGCGCCGTCGCCGCTCGGCCGCGGCCGCGCGCACTGATCGCGCAGGGCCCAGAGACCCCATTCGCCGGTCTCGAACTGGTATGGTGGTGATTCGCATTCGGGGACTGCGCATCTGGGAACAATCGTAAGAAATATAATTATTATGAACCTTTGCCCGCCATAATTTTTCTGAGCGTGCCCGCTCAATACAAAATCAAAATTCAATGAAAAATCTGGAAAAACAATTCTTCGCATAAAAAGATCTGTGTTGGGTTGCCCTGTCCAACCGGCCAAAAAAACATATGTTTGTTTTTAGGGTTCCGTAGCCAGAGTGGCAAAAACGGAACCCTTATAGATTCGTCATGTCCGTCTGTCCGTCTGTCACAGCCGATTTACTCGGAAACTATAAATGCTACAGTAACGAAATTTGGTAAAGATATGTGTTGTATAAACCGCTACAGGATTATGATACTAAATTGTAAAAAAAACCATTGGGGTGGGGGCCCTCCATACATGTAACTGAGGGATAGAAAATTTTTTTAGTTGTATATAAGCGTGTGGGGTATTAATAGAAAGGTCTTTGAAAATGATGTGAAGGTTTATAAATCACATTTTTATTTAAGCAAATCGTTTTCGAGATATCAGCTCTCAAGTCTGAAAAATGTGTCCCCCCCCCTCTATTTTTTCAACTACGCGATATAAAATTCTAAAAAAAATATATGTTATGCACATTAATAAACTCTATCAACGATTTTTTGTTTGATTAAATTATTTCCTATAGTTTTTGAGGTAGGTTGATTTAACTGTATTTTTTTAATAATAAATTGATAATGGTACGGAACCCTTTGCGCGCGAGTCCGACTCGCACCTGGCCGGTTTTTTTTGCATAAAGTCAGTGCGGCTAAGCGAGCTAAGTCAGCATATTTTATTTTGAAGGAACGTCCGTCACATGCCTCTTATACTGTTCAATTAGGATCAGAAATCAGTTGGTAGACGGACTTTCCTGGTAGACGGTCTTACCCGCATTGACCTTAAAAAAAATCCCGTCGGTACGTTTTCCTAATCAGAATATAATAGGTACCAAATGGCATCTAAAACGGATCACTACGATTTTTGCAGTAACCACCGTTACTGCAGAATGTGATGGTCTTGTTTTATCAATTTATCGTGCTACGCTTCACTTTCGCACGACAAACGATTAGACGCGGTACCATCATAAGCCTACTGTATAATTATGGTGGTAACAAAACTGAATGGTTGCTTATGAAATATATAAGGCCTATTTCTTCGAATGAAAGTACTCTAAGTCCTGGGTAGAAAAACACAAAAAATAACAAATGAAATAAGATAGGTACCAAAATAAATAAGGAATTACAGAACAGGTAGCTTGTGTAAAACAAGTATTTCGTGACATAAATTAAATGCTTCCTTATCGTCGAAACAAAACTTTTTCCTTCCTCTGCCTTTGAAATGTCAATCATAATTTATACTTTATCTCTGTACAAGAAGGATATATTTACGCTGCACATGGCAATTGTCGTTTTATGTCAGACAATGACAGGTAATTGCCAAATGTGTCATAACCTCCTGACAACATGATACAGAGCAACTAAATTAGGTAATAGTCTATTATTCAACGTGCTTAGAATTTTAAAGAATCAACTAAGTACAAGTATAATGTAGAAGAACCAGTTGGTGGCAAAAGTTTTCGAGATGGGCACTTTATGCCCCAGTTGTACTTTTATTTCAATCCTTGGCAGCTAAGGAGTAAATGCTTGTACCATGGTCGACACGGTAAATTTACTATTTGTACACTATATGTGGGGTATAATTATTGCCATCGATAGTCAATCAATTCAATGCATTTTGGACCTAGAACAAGTTTTATGATGTAACTGGTTTACATAAATTTCCTTAGGAAATTAACGTATTTTTATACAAAACTAGCGACCCGCCCCGGCTGCGCACGGGTACTATACCTACAAAGAAACCTTCCTCTTGAGTTACTCTGCCTATTAAAAAAAATCTCAAAATCCGTTGCGTAGTTTTAAAGATTTATGCGTACAAAGGGACATAGGGACAGAAAAAGTGACTTTATTTTATACTTTGTAGTGATGATTAAGCATCGCAATGTATTGCATTCACTGGTAGCCACATTAATTAACGTAGACATAAGTATCTAAACGTCATACGAGTGTCATGTCAGTTGAGGTTGTACTTTAGAAAAAACATTACACCTAAATAACAATAAAATTTAAAGAAATGATTATCTTATACGATTCGTAGGATCGCATATTATAGCTGAATTAATTATTAGCCCGTATAAAATACACACGCTGCAGATAATTCGTATTCAAGTTTCGTATTTTATGGGCCCTTTGATTGATACAGTGTCAGTATTTTTAATTTTATTTTAACACTAAACGGCCGTGTGGTGACGGCAGTAAGAATACATTTGCCACCACCCCAATTCCTCCTGCGGGTGTCGTAAGAGTCGACTAAGGGATTGAAGTGTCACTGACCATTCTACAAGATTGATGATGGGCAGCAGCGTCATCATAGTGGACACATTCTGCGACCGTCAATCCGCTTGTTCAGCGCAGCGTGGCGATTATAGGCATTTACCTCCTAATGCGTTTATACGCATAGTTAATAGGAGAGGCCTACGTCCAGCAGTGGACTAACATAGGCTGATGATGATGATGAAGTATTTTAAATTTTATTTTAAGTTCCTACCATAATACTATTTCAATTGCAACTGGTATTAAAGTACTATAAATATTCTTAATCGATTCCATAAAAAACGGCCAAATAAGGAAAGATCCTACCGAGGTTACCCGGTTGTACAATCAGCGCCATACTCAACTCTATCACCCGCACATTACGGTACAAAAATGGTAACAGTTTCGCTTATTGTATGTACAGTCAAGGGCAAAAATATGTATACACTTTTGCACCTTATTTTTAGGGCATAAGATAAACAAGTGTATACATATTTATGCCCTTGACTGTATGTGTTGTATGAGTTGTATGACATCTGCAAGTGGGTCAGGGTTAGGTACGCCGTGTTTCGCAATCTGTGATCCTGGGCCACCAGGAAATGCTTTTGTCCTTTGAAAAACAAAATGAGCCAATTTTATTGATGTTCGTTTACTTAGTCATGTGCAAAAATATGCATCGAAAGAATCTTTTCATAAATATGTTACGACGTTCAGCAGCAGGCTTAGCACATGATTGGTGCGACAGTATGTCGCCGCGAGATAGATCTCCCGTCCTTCACTAGCTATATTAACAAAAGAGGGACGGATAGACTATCTCGCGGCGAGATACTGTCGCGCCAATCATGTGCTAAGCATACTTATTACATTACAGTTACAGAGAATTAAAGTGCACTGGGACATATTATTGAGCATTTTTACCTTATTTTGTCTATGACTGTACAAAAATTCCTAATGTGTAATTTGATGTCCCTCACTAGTTATAATATAACTAATGCATTAATTCAAGGTGGAATAAAATAAAATTATGTATGTACTTTTTCTTTTTGCCAAGTGAATTTTTTTGCAGGACCACGTTGTATAATATACAAAAAATAATTTTGTTTCTAATCGATCGCCCAAATAAACCGTATTACTCGAAAAAAATTTTCTCCTATTTTTATACTAAACACTATTTTTTATTATAGCCTGCAGGCCGTATTTTCGCCTGTATTTTATTTCAATGTTATCTGCCCACTTTTTGTACAAAGGTATTAAATACCTCACTATTAAATTTGTCATATAATTTTTTTTTATGTGAGAAAATTTTTGGAACAAAATACGTACATTTTTCGAACTTTCCATTTAGTTACCACGATTCAAAATGTATAAAAAAATGATAACGGAATGGGAAAAAAACTTTTTTTTCTTTTATTTTCTGCTATTATCAAGATCGAAAAAGTTCTGGATTCTGAGTGGAAATCATATTAAAGCTTCCAAATCAAAAAAGTGGGGGGACAATAAAAAAAGCCCCCTGTATATTTGTTAATCAGTCTGCCAAACACCCTGTACACGAAAGGCAGAAAAACCTTTGTGATGATGAACAGGCAATTCCTTTGTAAAACGCTTTTGTTTGTTTTGACAAACTACAGTATCAAATAAGTGCCGTGGGCTAATTTAATCATTACAATACATGATTCGGTAAAATACAGTCAAGTCAACACTATTATTTTTCCTAGCTTTATGTTTTTTAATGTAAGTTGTGGAAATTGAATAAAGTCTTTATTTATCTTATCGATCTTATTTCGTTTGAAACTTTCATTCAATTTCATTTGTGGGTCAGGTACAGTGGCGTTCAGAATTGCATGGACGATTTATGAATGAATTCATTCATAAACTCAATTAAATCTAATCGTTGCCACACGGCAGTAAGAATACATTGTACCTGGGTGAATCAACTTTTTTCTGTCTGTTATTGCCATGGTTATACGGTCGCCTGAGTCACACTGGCTTTATGCAAAATTATGCTACTTAATTTATGCAAACATGCATATAATCCATGTTTGTAGATGGCCCATCAAGGAAATGGTTTATTAAAACCAGAAAAATGCGTGTTTGCATAGTTTAAGTATCATAATTATTAATTATGCATAAAACCGGTGAGACTCAGGCGACCGTAACCATGGTAATAACAGACAGAAAAAAGTTGATTCACCCACCTACATACCTGTTCGACGCCGGTGACACAGCGTCTGTGATCAAAAACATCTGACTCCTATACCAGTGACACACATACGTGATCAAAATTACCGTACTCTAGTGCCACTAGCATAAATCAAGTTCTTACTCATGTGCCAGTCGCATCGAAATACGATCATTTTTGACACAAGTGTTGTGTCGCCGGCATAGGAGTACAATCATTTCGGTCACACATGCGTGTCACTGGCATAGGAGTTCTAATAAGAAAATTTCGATCGTTGTAGTATTCGGACTTAGTGAAACAGTACCGGGGGCGAACGTGTTAACATGTAATTTGTAATATTGTTTTCCACTTGTTTGCTGTATAATTGTCAATAAAATCACAGTGTGGTACTAAACATGAAGTAACCAATACATTCCATACCTCACGTTGTATTATAATACTTTGCAACTGGAATCTTAAGATTGCTTCACATTGACACACCGTGATAATACAATAATAATTGATAACAATGTTCATTGAATATTTGCAATTTATCAAAGTCAGCCGATCAACCTCGAATCTCGATTTAAAAGTAATTCTCTTAAGATAAACCTTATGCTTTTGTAACTAGGTTTATTCTTAGTGGTTTACTTCTTAGTCTTGCACCGTGTGGTGACGGCACTAAGAATACGTTTGTCACCACCCCAACTCCTCCTGCGGTTGTCGTAAGAGTCGACTAAGGGATTGAAGTGTCACTGACCATTCTAGAAGTTTGATGATGGGCAGCAGCGTCATCATAGTGGATACACTGCGATCGCCAATCCGCTTGCCCAGCGTGGCATGGGCATTTACCTCCTAATGCGTCTTTACGCGTAGTTAATAGGCGAGGCATACGTCCAGCAGTGGACTATCATAGGCTGATGATGTTACTCTTAGTCTGATGAAACAGTAGGTACATCAGATATTGATTAATAATATAAATAAAACAAACTTTAAAAATGGGTCAAGTAGTCTATTGTCACGGGTTTCGGAAAATAAAAAGTAGTTTATTAACGATGTAATAACGTTATTAGTAATAATTTTATTCTGGTGGTGAACAAGCACATAGACCGTCCGATAGTAAGCGGTAGCCTGTGACGTCAGTCACATTGTTATTTTACAATTAACAAACTTGTAATTATGGTGAAATAGGCCACTGGCTGACTAACGTGAAGCGTGGATGACATTAATATAGTTAACAACAAGTAAAAAGGGAAAATAAGAAGGATTTCCACCTATAAATCAAAGGTTAAGCCCATGGTTATCAAATGACCCTTAAAATGACAAATCTAGTATTAATTTGCAACCTGATTGCTAGTTTCAGAAGGTAAATCAGTCAATTTCCTTAGATCATCAACATATTCATAAACTGTGCGGAAAGTGAAGTCGTCTGGCTGCAAGTTACGCGCGTATATCTCACGTGCCTTCATGCGGACAAACTCTAATGACTATCCTAGGCTGATCGCCATGAAAGTGGTACTTATAGCAACGTCACTGACCATCGGACCTTTGCGGCCTCCGTAGGTTACGATTAGGGCTGCCAACCGTCCCGCTATAAGCGGGACGTCCCGTTTCTGGGGCCCTAAAGTATACGTCCCGCGAAGGGTTCGCGCGGGACGCCAGTTGTCCCGCTTTTCGGGGAATACTAAGATAGTAATATGAATACGTAAATGAAAGCAACTAAAATTCGGCTTGTTAATTTGAATGTACCGCGACATCCGTACCAATAGTCCGCTAGCACCGTGCACTGAACGTGTATACTGCCAAAATATGAATGATTGCGATGGGTGCAATAGGTGCATCTAAATTGAACCGATCTAAAATTAAGCATTGTTTTTTAATGTTAATGTCGTTCCCATCCCGCATTTTATAGCCAAGTCCCGCAATTTATTCGCGAATGTCCCCCGCATATCTGTGATTTTTGGTTGGCAGCCCTAGTTACGATAGTGACTGCCTTCGAAGCTTTAGGCCCCGTGTTCGAATCCCGGTCCATGCATCTTTTTGTGTTTGTATCACAATAGGGATTCCGTAGTTACGTGATGTTCATCATCATCATCGTCATTATCAGCCTATGTTAGTCCACTGCTGGACGTACGCCTCTCCTATTAACTATGCGTATAGACGCGTTAGGAGGTAAATGCCCATAATAACGCTGGGCAAGCGGATTGGCGATCGCAGTAATGTGTCCACTATGATGACGATGCTGCCCATCATCAATCTTGTAGAATGGTCAGTGACACTTCAATCCCTTATTCGACTCTTGCGACACCCGAAGGAGTTGGGTGGTGACAAATATATTCTTACTGCCGTCACTACACGGCACAACGTGATGTTGTGTATATTTATGTACCTAATTGTAAATTAGTGGAAGGATAACAAATTGTAATTTTCTTCTAATGTATCTACATTTTATTTTATTTTATTTTATTTTAGTTACATGGAAAACCAACAGTGCTATAATGTATCTATCATATTTTAGAATTATAACCAACGAGTTCAGTCTCACTCAAACCTTTTTAAATTTTTAGCGAAACGGACACCGTAATTTAAGTCTATAATTACTCGTCATGTTTTAGGTAATCCAATTACCTAGTACTTTTATTTTTGTAACTCTTAACATCGCTCACTGTCTAAAATAATTTAAAATAGGTACCAACGATGTAAGAAATAAAGGATTTTTTCCTTAGCCCATAAGGGTGTCCCACTGCTTGGCAAATGCCCCTCGGTTGCCCCGGTTCTCCAAAACTCCCCATTTTGTGCAAGTTCTGGTCAATTGTTGACGAAGGCATCCTGATTGTTACGTCCAAAATTTTTACATGGCTTCATTTTTAGGGTTCCGTAGCCAAAATGGCAAAAACGGAACCCTTATAGATTCGTCATGTCCGTCTGTCCGTCTGTCACAGCCGATTTACTTGGAAACTATAAATGCTACAGTAACGAAATTTGGTAAGGATATGTGTTGTATGAACCGCTACAGGATTATGATACTAAATTGTAAAAAAAAAACATTGGGATGGGGGCCCTCCATACATGTAACTGAGGGATAGAACAATTTTTTTTGTTGTATATAAGCATGTGGGATATTAACAGAAAGGTCTTTGAAAATGACATAATGCTCATTTTTATTTAAGCAAATCGTTTTCGAGATATCAGCTCTCAAAGTCTGAAAAATGTGTCCCCCCCTCTATTTTTTAAACTACACGATATAAAATTCTAAAAAAATATATGTTATGCACATTAATAAACTCTATCAATGATTTTTGGTTTAATTAAATTATCTCCTATAGTTTTTGAGGTAGGTTGATTTAACTGTATAAATTGATAATGGTACGGAACCCTTCGCGCGCGAGTCCGACTCGCACTTGGCTGGTTTTATTCCTTTATATCTCTCGTTCGAAGTCGTGTCTGCTTGTTACAAAATTAAAAAATACATTATGAATTCCACGCAAGAAATCAGAAGATCACTAGGAAGCGTGAATTACAACGTCTAATTGCAGATTGCATTTTCCTGTCCTAAGAGCGTGCGTCCTTGCTTTCTTCCGGCTTGGACACAAATTCCTAGTGCATGCTAATGACCTAACAGCATAAGTGTGAGCTCCTTAAATTTTCCTGTACGACAAGTGGCAGTGGGCTGCAGTGTTATTCACTAAGGAAACCGCCTTGCTGTCAGCGCTATGTCAGCGCTGCGGCAGCGTCGAGCCTATAAATGGTATTCACTAATGTACTTTAAGCGACACTAGTGCTCGGCCACGAATGCAGCGTGAGCTGGAACTACACTGCGTCGAGAGTTTGACGTTTAATGTACGAACTTCGTATTCCCTAACGAAAAACAGCGACGAACTCGCCCACAACCTCGCTCACAGCCTCGATTCCTAATGTCAAATAAAACAGCTAGGATTTTAGACAAGGCTGTCTCGACGTCGAGCTCGTTGACGAACGCAGTATCGAATGTGTGATTAAGAGAATAGTATAGCTGAGCACATTGCCAGAAGATCAGATGGCCGATGGGGCCAGAAACTGCTGGACTGGCGACCACGAACCGGAAGACGCAGCGTGGGCAGACCTCCCACAGGATGGTCCACGACCTGGTCAAGGTCGCGGGAACCCGCTGGAGGCAACCAGCACAGAGCCGGTCATATTGGCGGTCATCGGGGAAGGCCTATGTCCAGCAGTGGACGTCTTTAATCTTAATTTTAAGAAAATGCTTATCTCGATTAACTAAGGTCTCGCAGATTTGCACAATAGGTATTATAAATAGATACCTAAATAAATATCTTGGGACATCTTTACACAAATCGACCTAGTCCCACGGTAAGCTCAATTAAGGCTTGTGATGTAGGTACCAAGCGACGATATATATAATAGATAGATACATATAAAATATTTACATACATAGACAGCCACGACTAAGGAACAAATATTTGTGATAAATAAATACACAAATAATGCCCTCGCCGGGATTTGAACCCGAAACCTCCAGCTTCGTAGGCAGGGTCAGTACCAACTAAGACCAAACGATTATAATTAACTTTAATTATTTTTAATAATCACTTGAATTATGAACCTCCTCTTTTTTGAACTTATACGCTAACCTTAACCACGTCTACAATACAAACTCGTCCACAAATTGCACAATAGAATCATAAAGATAAGTAGTACTCATTTGTGCGGTACTATCTCTTTACAAGAAGCTGCCTTAACGACCCACATCCTACCGTCAATTTTAACTAAACTTATAAACAACTACGAGCTGGATTACTGTCAGTATTCTCCCGTTAGGTACTACGTACAAGTATCAAAGAAAATAAATAATATTCTATTTCCTACACTGTCTCTTGTAAATGTCATCGTTCATCAATTAGTTCGCCTTTTATCTATCTATATGTATGTATAGTCTGTAATGTCTAAGAATAAACTTTTGATAGTTATAATAACACTGAAAAACGGCACAAAACTAAAAAAAAATGTAGGGTTTATTTAGGCTTCTTCGCACTTCTTTTTTTTAATACTTAGTTGCCTTTTTAGGTACTAAGGTAAAGGTGCATTCAGACCAAACGAGCATTCGCTATTCTATCCCCCACTCTACGAAATCAACGAAACACGTTTTGTGTAACGATCGAATTTCGTAGAGTAGGGTGTTAGAATAGCGAATCGCTCGTTTGGTCTGAATGCACCTTAAGTTTTCAGACTATATTACGTAACATTAAAAATATAAAACGTGACGAAATATAAATTGCGACGATTTGGAAACAACTGTTATCGATAATGATATTGATTGATATGAATATCAATGCGATTAACGTTAATTTATTGCCAAGAGATTATCCTGGACTACCCGTATAGGCGTGTCTGTTAAAAGAAAGACTTTTCAAGTACAAAGTATAAAGTCAGCTGACAACCAAGTTATTTTAAAAACTGTCACTACTCTTAGCAATGTCGTATGTCACTATTGAATCAGAACTACAGAATACATATCATTACAAGTACAGAAAACCATCTCCAAAAACCCGTTTAAAGAAATAATTACTCTTAGTGCGATACTTTTAAGCTCAAATTCCCACCGCGCAAAGCCAAATGCAAACGTAAATGTCAAGTAGAAGTGCGCTCTTTCTAACACGTAACTCGTACCTTTACTGAAAAATAAGGTTGCTTCCTTTTAGAAAATGATGTAATCTTAATATTTAATTTCTACCTTTTTTATACTGTTTTTTTTATTGTTCATTGATATAATCAATTCTCTGGCAGCGGTCGAATTAGTATTTAGATATTCGACGAATAACACTCGCTAGTGCGCGACGTGCGTCACCGCTTGCCGTAAGGCCTTACAGGGTGCTTAGATAAGTTGCCAATCGCTAAAGGTGCGGTTAAACTAAAAGAGCATTCGCTGTTCTAACCTCCCACTCTACGAAATTCGATCGGTACACAAAACGTGATTGGTTGATTTCTTAGAACGGGCGCTAGAACAGCGAATGCTCTTTTGGTTTAAACGCACCTTGACGCTTAATCGTCAATCATAAGCGAAAGGCAGCTAACTGTCTTTGTCGCACTGATATGAAAGAGTGACAGAGAGGGAAAACTACGATACGCTACCAAGCGCTAGCGATTTGCGACTTGGCTAAGCATCCAGATGTACCTACTACCCGGGATGGCACTGACAGTTCGAACCCAACGTTCGAGCGCAAGTTGGACAGGCCTGTCAGAACTGAGATACGAGCTATATATCTAACTAACGCCAATGATATAATAATAAGTAAAGAAAATGTTACACCGACTCTAAAATTGAAGCGCGCAGATTGTGATAATTCTAACAATCGCTGTTAGTTCTACCCAGACCACCGAGAGGTGTGTACCACTGCCGAGTTCTCGCAAATCACATGAACTGCGCCCTAAAATGTCATTTTATGTTATACAATAGTGAAAACTACGAAATAAAATGCAAAAATGCCCTTAACATCACACATCATGCGCAATTAAACTGAATTATATATTTTTTTCAATTTTACTATTTATTGAAAATAAATAGGACGCCATTTTGACGTTTTTGTCTGACTTCGAGAAAAAGACAAGCTTATGCTGTTTAAGATCAAGAGTAACAAAGATAAAACAATGTTTATCAATAACAACCTTAAGAATGCACGCGCAATTGTCAAATGCTACCTAGTTGTCTCTTTTTTATTTGTTAAATACGAGTATATGTATTTTGCCATCTCTTTTACGCATTTTGAAGTATGAAGATAGGTGTATGTCAACTGTCAATAAATCGTAGGTGTATGATGTGAAGTATTTATTTCGCTCATTTTGTTAGAGTATAACGTATCTTTACTTATACATCATTGACTAACGCGGGTTCGATTCCCACGTTGGTGATGTTGGTCTGTTATCTTTGGTATATGACATCTAATATTTATAATTTATACAGACTACCAGCATATAACTCACAGCATCCTCAAGATGGCTGATTAGTTGACAATAACGCAATGATTGCAGATGCAGTTATGCTATTAGTGCAATTGCATACCGAGCAAACGTTTAACGGCATGCGACGCGAGATACACTACAATACAATTAATGGGCCACTTCCTTTTAATTACCATTTTATTTAATTACATTTAATTCCATTTATTGTAATTGTACATTGTGGCGTCACGTGGTGATGGCAATAAGAATACATTTGTCACCACTCGTTAAATACACCGAACTCAAATACATTTTTTAAATGTTTATAGAATAAGTGGAATCCATTTTAATATGGGATAGTATTGGAATTTCCCTGAATTTTTTCATTGAATCCAAAAGACATGTAACTTTAGGCACTGGTCAAATATAAGGCGACTTAGCGATTGATATTATAGCGATACTACGAAAAAATAAAACATGGAAGCCGCACGCCATATTAAATTGCATTTCAAAAACGGTCCTGAATTTTAGTTGACAAGTGTCACCCCCTGTTCGTTGCATCACGGCAATGAATTTGAATGTCAACCTATAAAAATTTAAGCCGCCATTTAAAAATAGTTGTGATGGGGCATGTTAAAGTTTTGATTGGCTATATTCAATTAACATTTGTCAAAGATGTTGCGCCGAGGGATCTATATCTGGATCCCTAACGTTTTTTGACCTATTTTTACATTCACTAACGTTTTATGTCCGAATGATCATTTATCCTAACGCTCATATGCCATATCTTTAATTTTCCTAATATCGTATGGATGATTTTTGTTTTCCCTAATGCGTTATATCCTAATTATCATTTTCCATATCAATTATTCATCCTAACGTTATATGCAATAATAGTCATGTATCATAATTGTCAGTAAGCCTAATGATCGATAATCCTAATAATCGTATTTCCTAACTCTGTATGGCCTATTGCAGTATATATTTTTTTATTCCTTATACTTAACTATTACTAAATAATTCGCCCTGTTGTCCAAAGAATTTAAGTGAGCAATTTTGACCTGGGAACCGGTCGACGAAGCCCCGCTGCGCGGGGCTTCTATTTCCGCTCTAAGGGATAAAAGGTACCTAACGAACCTATCCAGGTTAAGGTAGGGGATGTTCAGATTATTTCTTTTTTAATGCGGGGGGCTTCGCCCCCCGAGCCCCCCTGGTGGGGGGCTTCGCCCCCCCGTCCCCCCTTTTTTTGGCTTTGTAAGTATGAGGATGTGTAAACAATTGATTAAAAATACTTAAGTATTTAAAGACTACGCCATTCACTCCGCCCTAGTTTCGAAACCTAACCAATCCACGTCGGTTTTACCCTGGTTTATTACTTGAACATTTAAACGTATTTAACGTATTTTAAACGTGTATGCGCAAAATTAAGTAGGCTAAACAAGTAGTATGCCATGTAACATTATGCCATACATTCTCGGCCAAAAAATTTTAGGATAATCGACGTTATGCGACACGACAGGCACCCCCAAATTTTATTTAGGAGCCAATATCTCTCTAAAATTTAAAAAAAAAATTGTGTAACCATTACCGACATTATGATTAAATATTGTTAGGTATGGCTATTGATCGCTAGGGCTTCTGTCTCTTAGGACAACAACATTTAGGCTAAATGACATGAGGTGAAACGTTATTAGGGATTTCGAAGAATATGGAAAATAACATTAGGGTTTTTAACAGTTATGGTAAAAAATTATTTGGGCAAGTGAGTTTTAGGACAATCATTACATTATGGAAAATGAGTGTTATTGCAACTGATCGATAGGGCTAATGCCCATTAGTGCAAAACAGTTCGGGCAAGTGATTTTAGGACAAACGATGTTAGGGATCTCGAGGGAGACCCGTTGCGCCGAGATATGTGCGGTGTCACAAAAAGCGCTATGTCCTGCCCATCTTGACACAATTGAACAATTGGTTTTGGGGGCATTTTTGAGCTGGCGTTAGACGTCCTTGTTATATATGGTCGCAGTGGCGATATATTTATTATTTGTGTCATAATAATAATATTTCTGTACAAAATACATACATTTCATAGAAGAGGCATAGGTATACGAGGTTGAGTTATACACCCTGGACATACGAGGTATAGTCGCACAAGCATCGATATAGCGGCTATAAAAACGGAAAAAACATAATCACTCCCAAGTAAACGGTGACGCGGCGATCAAAGACGTCAAATTAAATTATTTAAATTTAAAGTCAGCCATATTTGTTTACAGGTTTTTTTCTACTGGCGCACGCAATAAGTAAACTACATCCAACACTTTTGACCTCACAACTTCAAGTAACTCTTCGACGTCTATAGACGTTGTTCAGCCAATCAAGTCATAATCAATCGATAAGCCTAACTCTTGAGTCACTTTGAAGCGTCCACGGAAAGAACATTTCTAGTCAATTCAAATTACAGAAGGAAAAACCACCTTACTTTAAACAGAATAAGGTGTGAATTTGCCCTGATTTTTTTAAGCACTGGGCATGTTTTTCCGTGGGCCCTTCATTTTACATTCTCTGCATGACAACAAACAGCCATTAAAACTATCATTTTAAACTAATCGGCCATTAAATCGATATGAAAACAATGCATGACGCAAACAAAATGATCGGTATTCCAATCTCGTAATCTTAAGATGCTCGAGAACTGGATTAGAGTCATCGATCGATACTAACTTATACAGTGTGTGGCCTACAACCGGGGCGAAAATTTAAACGGTACATTAATAAGCTGATCAACAATCATTTCCACATATTGTAATTTAAAAAAAAAAACTTTTTTTTTATTCTTTGTTCATGTATTTTTCATTATTATGGGTTAATTTACTTGAATTAAAAGTTATCAATATCTTATCATTTTTAAATCACTGAAAAGTATAGGTACAATATTTTTTTTAAAACCGTAACAAATTAGTGTAAAAATAAAAACAAAATTATTGTTATGACTTCGTACCTGGTATACTATCAAGATGTCTTGCGACTGACAAGCTACGACATCCAAGATCCAGTACTAAAGGTCCATAGCTTTGAATGACAATATCTCCGAACTTAACCACTTTGAAACACCGGGACCTTTACAGGATTATTGCCGATAGTCTAAGGAGTCACTCATTTAATTTTTTTCCCGGGTTAAAGGCCACACTGTATAATAAATCTAATATGATTTTGTAATATGATTATGAGCATTTCATTATTCTTAAAATATGATGAATAGATGCGATAATTATCGCGTTTTTTACATATTGTGAATGAATATTAATTTATACCTACATACGTACTTATATAGTTTATATTTTTTAAATGTTGGTCGATATTTTCTTAGAGATAAAACATAACTTGAACTAAATTTAATACTGTGCTTAATATGAGTGAATCAAGTAACGAAGCCGGTTTTTAAACTCTTCAAGAGTGAGTGTTGGTGTTTTATTCCTTTACGTTGTAATTATGTTGTATCGCCGCTGAGAGGGAAGTTGTAGTTATTCCATTAGTAAGAAAAGTCGTAGTTATTCAAAAACGACTGGACCGATTATGTTCGAAATAATTTTATTTTAAAGTATTCTATAAGCCTGAATAGTTTGCCCTAGGTATATATATTCGTCTACAACTTCGAGTGTAAAGTCTCCGATTATTACGGGAGTTGGTGCTACATGGGAATTCGACATAATTTTCGTCTTATCCATGTTCATCCTAAGACCAACTCGCTCGGAGGCTTTACTGAGGTCAACGAGCATAGTACTTAAGTCCTCCAAGGTCTCAGCCAAGACTACTATATCATCAGCGAATCGAAGGTGAGTGAGGTACTCGCCGTTTATGTTGATACCCAGCCTTCTCCAGTCCAGAGTCTTAAAGACATCCTCCAGTGCAGCGGTAAACAGCTTAGGGGAGATGACATCTCCTTGCCTAACTCCCCGCTGCAGCAGAATAGGCTTCGAGCTCTGGTCTTGGAGTCGGACTGACATTGTGGCGCTCTCGTACAAACACTTCAACACCTCGATATAGCGGTAGTCGACTTGGCACCGTTGGAGAGACTGTAGTACTGCCCATGTTTCGATCGAATCGAAGGCTTTCTCGTAGTCCACAAACGCTAAACAGAGGGGCAGGTTATATTCTTCGGTCTTCTGTATAACCTGGCGAAGCGTATGGATGTGGTCTACGGTACTAAAGCCTCTTCGGAAACCGGCTTGTTCGGGAGGCTGGAAGTCATCAAGCCTGCGTGCAAGACGATTCGTAATGACTCTTGAAAACAGCTTATAGACATGGCTCAGAAGTGAGATGGGTCGGTAGTTCTTCAATAAAGCGTTGTCACCTTTCTTGAAGAACAGTACCACGACACATCTGTTCCATGCCTTTGGCGTTCTCCCTTCCAGTAAGACGGAATTGAACAACTTCTGAAGGGCCGTAAGGATCGGTTTACCACCCGCCTTCAGAAGCTCAGCTGTAATTCCGTCCTCCCCAGGCGCCTTGTTATTTTTGAGCTGTTCAAGAGCCATTCTAATCTCGCACAGGCTGATGTCCGGGATGTCTTCTGTATAGTGTCGGGTCAGTCTAGCTCTGAGGTCTTCCGCTAGATCAACTTCGGGTCTGCTAGTTGACGTGTACAGCTGTCCATAAAAACCCTCTATCTCACTCAGCAGCTCAGATCTGGATGTGACGATTCTACCATCCTCAGTCTTT
Organism: Thaumatotibia leucotreta; assembly: GCA_025490895.1. Classification (NCBI taxonomy): domain Eukaryota; kingdom Metazoa; phylum Arthropoda; class Insecta; order Lepidoptera; family Tortricidae; genus Thaumatotibia; species Thaumatotibia leucotreta. The sequence goes on from JALPQI010004650.1 coordinate 19,476, forward strand.
AATTTGGCGAGCTGGCTTTGCCCAACAGACAGATCCCTTGCAAAAACTTTAGAGCCCTTGTTCCGCTCGATGGCTTCTTCTATACACTTGGTACGGAATTGGCGCATATCGCGTTTGAGGGACTTAGAGATCTGTCTGTTGAGCTGCCGGTATAAAGTCGCATCAACTGAGGATTGTAGAACCAGTTCACTCCTTTTTTCCATTAGCTTCTGAGTGGAGTCTGAGAGCTTTCTGGTCTTATTTGTCCGCTGGGCCTTAAAAAACTTAGACCCAGCGCTATGGACAGCTTCCACAAACCCGTCGTTGAATACGTCCACGTCATCGCCTAGGCAATCGAAACGGTTTTGGAGTTCCAGCTGAAAGCTCTCGGGGTTTTGGAGATGGAGTGCAGGACGGAGCGTAGACTTCATCAGTCGCGAGCGTTCTAGCTTAGGACATATATTCAACGTGCCTCTTACCAGGCGGTGATCGCTACCGGTTTTAACCGTACTGATCACAGAAACATCGTTGAATATATGTCTCTTCGTCGACATGATGAAGTCGATCTCGTTTTTAGTTGCACCGTCGGGACTCATCCAAGTCCATTTTCTGTGCTCGCGTTTCTTAAAGAAGGAGTTCATCATGTAGAGTCCCTCCTTCTCCAAGAAACCAGCCAGCAGATGGCCCCGGTGGTTCCGACGTCCAACCCCAAATTGCCCCACCCTCAGTTCGTCACCATCTCTCTTGCCCAGTTTTGCGTTGAAGTCCCCCATAACAACGGTGAAGTAGGTTCTGGAGCTATGCATGGCTTTTGAGATATCTTCATACATAGCCTCCACCTCGTCGTCGGAGTGTGTCGAAGTCGGCGCGTACACCTGTATGACCTTCAGCGAGTATCTCTCAGATACTCTGAGTATAAGGTACGCCACCCTAGCCGACACACTCTCGATCTTCACCACGTTGTTTACGAGGGACTTGTGGACGATGAACCCGACACCTCCCTGGGACTGTTGGTCACCCTCCCGGAAATAGAGCAAGTTGCCGGACCTTAGGATTATCGTGTCCTCGCCCTCTCTTCGGACTTCTGACAATCCCACAATGTCCCAACGCAACTTGCTCAATCCTTCCTCCAGTTCCACTAACTTTTCGTCGGTCCGCAGTGTACGTGTGTTGTACGTTGCCAGGGCCAGAGGTCGTCGGTGGTGGTAGCCGGATCTTTGCCGGAGATTCTTAGCACCCCTGACCCCGCTAGCACCCTGGCCGCTACCATAACCAGGGCACCGGGGGTCGCCGGAACCTCGGGGCCGCGGCCTTGTTTGTCTTTTCATGGGGGGTAGTTGCCATAATCGCCACGCTTGGCATGCGGGTTGGCGATCGCAGTGTCTCCACCGCACTTTAGGGATGCTGCTGCCCATCCCCCGGTGGTCTTGGTCGTAGTTTTCAGACATACCCGGGTCAAGTGTATGATGAGTAACACTTTAGTCCCTTAGTCGACTCCTACGACACCCATGGGAAGAGTTGGGGTGGTGACAAATGTATTCTTACTGCCGTCACCACACGGCAAAGTAAGTTTAGGTAGGTCCAACTTCGAGAAAGAGGTCAATCGTCGAATCCGACTCGGTTGGGCAGCGTTCGGGATGCTACGACACATATTTTCGTCCAATATTCCGCAGTGTTTGAAGACGAAAGTCTTTAATCAGTGTGTGTTGCCAGTGATGACATACGGTACTGAAACGTGGCCGCTTACAATGGGTCTCATAAGAAGGCTCAAAGTCACCCAAAGGGCAATGGAGAGGGCTATGCTAGGAGTCTCTCTGCGTGATCGGATTAAAAATGAGACCATCCGCAGCAGAACCAAAGTAACCGAAATAGCTCTCCGAATCGCTAAACTGAAGTGGCAGTGGGCGGGGCACATTGCGCGTAGAACCGATGGCCGTTGGGGCGGGAAGGTTCTTGAGTGGCGGCCACGTACCGGAAGGCGTAGCGTGGGTAGGCCCCCCACAAGGTGGACCGATGACCTGGTGAAGGTCGCAGGAGTCCGCTGGATGCGGGTGGCGCAGGACCGGTCATTGTGGCAATCTTTGGGGGAGGCCTATGTTCAGCAGTGGACGTCTTTCGGCTGATATGATGATGATGATGATTCTATAAGCCCACTATTCATAATTTTTTTCATATTTTTTGGACCAACGGATCAAAAGTTAGAGAGGGGGGAATCATTTTTTTCTACTTTAGCGGTTATCTCCGAAAATATTGATTTAAGAACAAAAACTTTTGTTTGGGACAATTATTCGTTTTCAAAGACCTATTCAACATTGACCGTATGCATTCCGACAAGTATGTATCAAATATTCGTCATCAACTCCCGTCGACCCGGTAGCTCAGCGGTTAGAGCATCCCAGCTAAATATCTAGTAGAGGTGGTCGGAGGTTCAAATCCTCCTCAGGTCATGACTTTTTTAATTTTTATTAATGACAAGTAGTAAGTTTTAGAAGTACGAACACCAATGGAATAATGTTCTTAAAATGTGAACAAAAAAATTAAGTAATTTCATTACCTATTAATTTTAGGGTTCAGTGGTAAACTAGGAACCTTTATAGTTTCGCCACGTCCGTCTGTCTGTCTGCCCGTCCGCAGTATAGCTATTAACGAATGATCGTGTTTTTTTTGTGTGACGAAGGTAGACAACTGAGCTCTCAGCACAGGTGGCCTCAGTTTCTGCTTTCCATCAGGTGATGGAAAGCAGAAACTGAGGCCCATGGATATGTGACCAAAAAATCGCCTATGCGCTGCCTACCCTGAAGACTTAGATGGATTGCCTCTATCTACGTCAGTAATTACACCGGCTATCTTACCCCCAAAACCGGAACACAGTTGTACATTAACGGCCTAAAAGGGTCTCCTCAAATCTATCAATGCGAATCCACTTATGAAAACTATATAATATACACAGTGCTCGCGAGCATTGCGAAATATTGTAACTATGCATTCTAGACATGAAAATAAACAAAAAATATTAGTCAAATTCTACAAAAAAAAAATTCTTTTAGATTTTTTGAATACATTTTAACGTTTCCAATACTTTTTATCATAACAACAATTTGTTAAAAAAAATTTTTTACATGATGTTTTTTTTGGACTGATTTTTCATCAAGTTTATTCTTATTTTTAGATTGTCAAAAGGTGTGGTAATATTAGAAAACATTGTGGTAGCATTGTAATAAAAAAGAAGTTTTATGATGAATTACGTCGAAAAAAGGTAAATTTTTCTCTGGAACCAAGCCGAATCCAGGAAATTTTATATAACATTAAATACTCTAAATACGCTCAGGAATTCAGCATTAAAATCTTTCGGAATGCTCACGAGCACCGTGTATACCTTACACTAATAGTATGACATCACCTGTGACGTGCATGCCCAGCGTTGAAGATGTACTGCGACTTCCAAAACGCGCTGAACATTATAGGCAATACGATGTAGTAGTAAGTCCTTCGCTGATAAGGCCCGCATTCTCCTATCTCAATTAGAATCCTGTCTAAGCATTGCACGGCTGTCATCGTTGCATTATACTGGTTTACTGATTCATCGCCTCCTTGTTTTTGCATTACGTGCTTATTTTCCTTTTTAACTTATGCTTTAACAAGAAAACAGTAAAACAATTTGAGTTGTTCACAAAAATATGTAACTTTTGCTTTTTAAGAGTTCTTAAGAAAGAAAGGTCACTATTAATCTCATCATGAGGTTAAAAGATATAATGGGATATAATGTCCAATATCATAAATGGTTATCAATTTGAAGGTGTGACTATAAAAGGTAGCGCGCGTAAAAATATGATTTCTTCGACATTTTTTTGGATTTTGATTGCTGACAGATTTCAAGACGTTTGACATGAGAGAAGGATTGTCGTTTTGGCGATTTACATGTAGGAAGATTGCAACAAAAAGTATGATGTGGTTTGTCGATGAAGAATTATAAAGGGTCTTCGCTAATTGACGGCGGATTACCCGGAGTGGACGCTCGTCTAACAAGAAATTGTATGAACGGCGCTAATGACCTGGCCACGACATTAGTCTAAGGCGAAAAATAAAATAAATACGTGCGAGAGGGAATACCCGTATTGGCATTCCGCTCCAACTAATGGATCGAACCGGCAATCCAGAGGAAGCGGGTCCGAATCCCGTGACAACCAGAGCTGAGTCTTTCGCAGTTGATTTTATCATTCATATTATATTTTATATGGTAAGCATATCTGTTACGACATTGTGGGCTATACAATTAACATTATGATAAAATTACTTGACTCTCAACTTCAACCCAAACTTCAAAGCCATAATTTAAATATTTGCAGTTTGAAGAGAAAACTTTACGTATATTTTTTAACTTACAACGTCATAAAGTAATCCTCATACAATAATGATATCAAGTTATTCTACTATCTAAGCAAATTTCCCTCTATTGGCGATTATTTTATCTGCAAGGTCATTTGATAAAAAATGCTCGAGACGAATACGAAATACTTCCGGTACCAAAGGTCAATAAACCTTTTATTGTGTCTATTTAATTCTTATACAATTAAATACTTATGTCAATAAGTACGTTGATGGTTGTGTATCGATGTTTTCTCATGAGTAAGCTCCTCAGAATAGAAATAACTACCTATGTAAAGTAAACCATTTTTTAGTAAAAAAGGTAAGCAAATAAATATGCCTGACTTTCCATAGCATTTGACGTTTTTAATACATATCGTGAAACACGTTCGCAGATATATTTTTACTTTAATAGTAATAAATATCAAAAACTTTATGTGAACTTCAGGTTTAATGCTTTAAGTTGGTGATAAAACCAAGATTGTGTTTTGTAAGTGCGTGCAAGTTTGCAGGTTTGTTTACCTTTTATACTTTAGAATGAAAAATGATATATATATTACAAAGTAAACATGAATACCTAGAAACATTTTTACGTACCTACTAGTCAATTTCTATTTTCCCTGAAAATCACAAGAACTTTTTTATTAAAAAATAGTACATTACGACACTAGTGCGAAAAACATGAAATTCGAAACGAGTGGCGATGTTTTAAAACACGACCGATAGGGAGTGTTTTAAATCGACACGAGTAACGAATTTCGTTTTTGCACGAGTCTCGTACGACGTTTTTTAGTGCAGATGGCTCCGAAGTTTTGAACTTGACGTAAAATGACACACTTCTCGCACTAGAGCCTAAAAAAGGCACCATCTGTACTAAAAACATTTTTACGGACCTACTAGTCAGTTTCTATTTTTCCTGAAAATCACACGATTTTTATATCGAAAAAAAACGTATTATAGCTCATTTCCGCGCGACTAGGCCTGCCGTTTTTCCGTTAGTACTTAAACTACGTAATTTGTTTGTCTGCTAGAAAAACATTTAAATAATGAGGATACGCATCAATAGCCAAGACGATTAGACTGTAGGTATTATAGTATTATAGACTCACCGCGAGCTACTAAGCTATAAACTACGGGCTATAAACACGAACAAAAGATACGCACTCCCGTGTAAAAAAAAGAGACACGGCGAAACTCGCTCAGCTATCAGTGGCCTATTTCACCATAATTACAAGTGTGACAATTGTAAAATATCATTGTTACTGACGTCACAGGCCTCCGTAGGCTACGGCTACCGCTTACTATCGGACGGTTCATGTGCTTGTTTGCCACCAACATAAAATTATTACTGATAACGTTATTAAATCGTTAATAAACTACTTTTTATTTTCCGAAACCCGTGACAATTGTTGGAAGGTTTAGTACAATTATCATTCAATCTTGACATGAGGTTCGGCATATATCAGAATTTCGCTACAATTGTCATGTTTTTTGTGACAATTGTAATTTAGCTTCACAAATAATTAGTTAATTACTGCTGTTTTATTAAAGTTCCTGCACTATATTTTATGTTGGTGGCAAACAAACGCACGGCCCTTCCGATGGTAAACGGTAACTGTAGCCTATAGACGCCCCAGATTGGAGAAACAGTAAATTTACAATTGTAGGACTTGTCAATGTGGTGAAATTGGGGCCAGCTGTCACCGTCGGGCGAGTATTCGGCAATACTCGCTCCCGTGTAAAATAAAAGAGACACGGTTGTCTCTTTTTTACACGGGAGTGCGTATCTTTTGTTCGAGTTTATGCCTAAGGCACTGGTCCCACCGTATATAACGGTCTCACGGTATAAACACGAACAAAAGATACGCACTCCCGTGTAAATAAAAGAGACACGGCGATACTCGCCCGGCGGTGATAGCTGATAGCTGGGCGAGTATCGCCGTGTCTCTTTTTTCTACACGGGAGGGCGTATCTTTTGTTTGAGTTTATAACCGATAGTTCATAGCTTAGTAGCTCGCGGTGAGACCAGTGGACGATTAGACTGTAGGTACTATGTATAATCTGTTGAGGCATCGATTCTGCGACGAATCGGTCCAGTTACTGACTTGATTACTTTTTTACTTGGTATTGATCTCTGTACTTATTATTTAAGGGATTGTTTACGTTACTTTTCATTAGTCTAGATATTCTTGCAATTTTTTACGAAATAAACTTTAAAATACTGAATGATACTCGTTCAGAAACACCCTACTTCTTATACTTGAATCATAAATAAAAATAATGTATAACAACAAAAAAAAAATTGTGCCAATTGTCTATGCCTGAAGACTACTGTCTTCAGGCTACTAACAAAAAGTATCGTGAAAAAAAAACATGAGTGGGGCACGTTTTTTTTACGACATCAATGTTTTAATCATCTTTATTTAAACGTGACTTTAACCATTTTCAATTTATAAGTAAGTGCTAAAATTAGATAAGCTTCGTAGACTTTCAACACAATACTGGGGATAAACTAAGTAATATTTAAATATAAAATAGGCGCCTATATACAGTCGAAGGCAAAACAAGGTGTACCTATACGTATATAAAAAATGCTCAAAAATATGTCTAAATGCAACGTTAATTCTGTGTAATAAGAACTTCGTATCACTCGTATCTAACATATTTACGAGAGGATTCTTTCGATATACTTTCTTTGCACTTGACTGTACAATTTTACTTACTCAATTCAGCTACTTTGAAGATGAAAAGTGTTATGTTGCGAATTAAATATTAAAAAAAACAAACTCCGTTCATTGGGTAGGTACCGAAAAAGCAAAACCATACTTAGAATAACTCTAGTACTTGTGTGTACGAAGTATTGTAACTTCATACTGTGTTAATATTTTGTTACAAAAGTATATACATATTTTCCGCCAAATGTTCTTTTGTTTTCATGCTTTTGTTTTTACGTGACGTCGGTACGATTGTATTTAAACGTAACAAATCGAAGTTAGTAGTTATGGGACCATTGCAAAAAAATATATAATTAAAGGTCTTTAACGAAAACAAAATATAACATTATAATTTTTTAGGTAAAAAAAAGTAAAGTTAGTAAAAAATATTGTGTAAGTAACAACTTTTGGCTCTGAAAAAGGGCGACAAACACAAATTGTCTATGAGCGATCAACAATACGAACCTATTTTTTTTTAAATTTGCCCCCTTTTGCTACTGCCAAAGGTTGTTGGACAGAGTAGGTATAAATACCATATAGTTTGTTTTTATGACTAACTTTCATAGCACAATTGACGCGATCGTGATTCTTGTTTAAGCCTTAACTATGTAGAAATTTTTAGGGTAGTTTACAAATTTTTAGGGTAGTTTACACATTTTTAGGGCAATTTACAAATTTTGCCGATTACCTACTTTATTAAATTTGTGAATATTATCACTATCAGGCGGGGGTATGATGATATAACTTATGTTGTCTGTCGTTATATTCGTGATATGCATCTAGTAATTACGTGATTGGACAATTTTATCACGATGACAGACGATAAAAACAAGCCTTTATAAATGTTTCATTATCACGTAAAAAAAAATGTGTTTGAAAAATGGCAATAATTACGCTCAAACATTTTTTTATTAGCCACATACCTCCTAACCATTTAACGGGCAAGTATCAAAAAATCGTGGTTTCAAGCCTCAACGCCATTATATAGTAGGTACTAAAAATTGTCTACAAAAAAAATACAAAAAGATAGTGCTATTAGGGTGGTTGTTTTTGAGACCGGTGCCCTTTAAAGGGCTAAGCAAAAGCACCCATGAAGACTTAGTCATCCCAGCCACAATTCACTTTTCTAAATCTAATTTGAAAAAAAAAAGTTTATTACTTATCCAAAAGTAAATAAAAACTCCAAACCTGTGCGGCACCATTCCAGCATTGAAGACATATTGCGCGTTATAGACCGCACTGAACATTATAGGAATCAGGATAAGACAATAATTCAGGATCTGATATTTCCCGAACTGTCCCAGCTCAGCCAAGATGGCATCACAGTTCACTTCCTTCGCCATTATCACTATAGTTTATTAAAAAAAAAAATTCAAAGCACTATCCGTTCAGCCACAAAAAAAAACTCGATGTGTCAGTCCATGTCTCGATACTGAAGTCTTTAAAAAGTGTCGCGCGTTTGTTTTTTTTTTTAATGCGGTGCGACGTGTGCTTCGCTCGACGCTGCGCGGACATCTGATAGTAGTTGATAAGCGTAGGCGCATATAAATGACCCTAGTTGTTTTCTGTAAAAGTTTGTATACACAATAATATGCGTGAGATGTTTTTCTATTTTGCTGCCGGATTTTATGAAAATACAAACTAAAATTATTGCAATCATATTAAAGTTTCACTTTTTTCCATAGTACCTAAATGTAAGAAAACAGTTTTATTAAAATTTTGGCTTTTTTGTACATTGCCATAAGTTGACCACTAGCCAATCACTTGCTTCATGTAGCTTTTGTTACATGCCATCACACTTATTTTACATAGTCTATCGCAAAAATCAAAGCAAGTGAGTGGCTAGGAAACTATTGGTACTGGATAGGAATGAAATCAATTGGCATAAAAAAATTTAAAGTGAAAAAAAATCAATTCATACATTTTGTATGGGAATTTTAAATCTTTGCGGCTTTTCTAGCCGAAAATTGGTTTGGTCCCATACAAGCTTTTGATCCTGAACAGAAACAGGATCGATCGGCACAAAAAAAACCTTGTCCAAAATTACCATTTTTTCTCGCACCCTGTATGTTTTTTCAAAATTATGTAAACGCCAATTTTCATTAATTTAAATTGCTACTCTGGATCTGGTAGCTGCCCTCACTGACCAGCCTGAAGAATTTCCAGAGACCTACCTACAGGTATATGTTCGAGTAGGATGAAACTTTGCCCACGCTACGAGTTCTGATGACATGACATACATGACTAGCTAAGAAACGTTATTAAAAATCCAATATGGCAGCCTTCCCGTGATGGCAGACAGGCTGTTTAAAATCCATCCCTAGCGGGTACAAAATGGTACAAACGAAAGGGTTTGCTGTCAGGAATATGAAAGACCCGTTGTTTTTTTTTAAACTATTATTATCATTATCATTATGGTCCAAAAATAAACAACAAATCCAAACCTGTGAGGAACCGCGCAAGCAGCGAAGATATACTGCGCATTGTAGACCGCACTGAACATTATAGTTATGTGGATGAGACAATGATGACGGATCTGGAATCTCCCGTAATCTCCAAGCTCAACCAAGATGGCATCAATGTTCACTTCCTTTGCCATTGCACTATCCTTAATAAAAAAAAAACAATTATTTATATTTTTGTGAAACAACTGAAATCGTCTTAATAAATATTTTTGATTTGTGTTTTAAAGTACCTAGTATCACCACTCTGTATGTAAATTATAAATATTAACTGTCATATACGAAAGAAAATATAGTTCACCAAACGAAGGAAACTCGGAGGAAAAAACTCGTGTATAAGTGAATTTTGGCATAGTTGTAGGGAATGGTGTTTTAAACCACATGCTAAAAGTACTGGTGGTTAGGGGTGGAGCTAATGGGGGGGGGGGGGGGGGGAATACCACCAAAAAAAATATTTTTACTCTATTTTTTTAGGCTTTTTGCATACTTTTTAACATTTCCAGTACTTTTTAACATAACAACAATTTGTTAAAATTATTTATTATAATATTTTTTTAGAGACAGGTTATTTCGTCAAGTTTATTCCCATTTTTTGATTGCCATCAGGCAAATGGTGTGGTAATATTAAAACACATTGTGGTAGCATTGTAATCAAAAAGAAGTTATACCTATGACGAGTTACGTCGAAAAACTTATTTCGAAAAAAAGGTTAATTATCTCTGAAACCAAGCCGAATCCAGGAATTTTTAAATAACATTAAAGATTTGATTTTAAATATGGTCAGAAATTGAGCATTAAAATCTTTTGGAATGCTCGCGAGCATTTTGTATGTGCCATACCTACTTAAACAAATGTGTTTATTTCGTTAGTGTCCATCTTCTTGCTTTCTTATCTCATGACAGATTGATCCCAGAGGAAACATGCATATATATTTTTTGTAGAGAATTTTATGTAGATTACTTATGCACTAGAACGTTTTTTGCTAGAAGCCACGGTTTACGAGTTATTTACGAAAAATTAAAAATAAGGACCTTTTGCACCCCTCTCCCCCCGTTAGCTCCACCCCTAACCACCAGTACTTTTAGTATGTGGTTTAAAACACCATTCCCTACAACTATGCCAAAATTCGCTAATACACGAGTTATTTCCCCCGATAGGCAACTTTTGGTCTTCGTTAGGCGGGCTAATATACCGGTTTAGAGAACTGAACAAGACTGTACTTACATTTCTCTTTGACTCGACCAAAAACAACCTGCAGAAAACTATAGAAAGTATTTTCTCACTGGCATAATAAAATATTTGACGTCGTCTATCAATTCTGTCAAAATGTGTAATGGAATAAAATTTATAATTCTGGCTCCGATTGTTGAATTTTTTGAGTTAGAAAGCTAATAATAAAAACTGACAAGCAACTTAAGAATTACTAACAATAAAATAAAGTATTTATCGAAAAGAAAGTCTGATTCAATGACACCATGAATCTTGCTATCAATGTGATTTAAGCCAGATTTACAAATGCAAGTTATTGCTGCAATTCTTAAAATAAAGATAAATGCAAGAAAGAGATGCAGATACTTCCTACTCACTCATACTTAGTCTCCCCATCAAACTATTTTTTTATTTAATTTGGCCTGGCTTTTCATTCACAACTTCCCAAAATTTTAGTGAATTAGATACCTAGTCTTATCCACTCACTTGCTTTGATTTTTGCGATAGACTCTATTTCTATGTAAAATGAGAGCGATGACATGTAACAAAAGCTACATGAAGCATGTCAGTGGCTAGGTAGCATTTTTTAACCGACTTCAAAAAAAGAGAAAGTTCTAAATTTTACTGTTTTTTACTACAACCCCGAGATGGTCCCGTTGGCACCAAGTCGGGGTCGGACAGCGGGATTCTGTAATCGTATACAATAAGCGATAAGTCACGTGACCATAATATATGGAAATGATCTCGTGACTTTTCGTACGAATCTGTCTTTCTCATAGGTACCTATTTATTACTTATCGCTTGTCGTATACGATTGCAAAATGGTATCTTGGCTAAGCCAGCAATTACTGACTAGAAGATGTTGCAGATCTACCTCCCACAGATGTCATATATACCATAGATCAAGCAAACGTATCTACTTAACGTGTCAAATGAACTCGGTGAAATCCACTGAGTTGTCCGTCTTTAATCGCAGCTTGCAGCTTTCGGGCGTCAAGTTGTGTAAGTTGAAGTGAACAAAAACATTAATAATGCCTCCTTAAGTAATATTAATTGCAACAACACAAAAAAATATAAATACTCAAGGGCCTGAGACGTATTTAAAATCATAGGCAAGTAACAACTTCAGTACAAAATCTGACACGCTCGGCCGCCATACAAATGAATGAACTTGTTTCATCTATCCAAATCTAATAGGGATGATGACTGGCAAGTCAAATCAGCATCTTTTTTCGAACTGTCAAAACGATCACCAGAATTCACCACTATGGAATTTTATATGAAATACTCAAAAGTGACGTCACGTTTGAGTACTGCCAAATGACCTACTCTTTTAAGTTCTTTTCAATTTATTAAATAGAAGTTCTGTACAAAAATTACTTCAATCTACATCTTAGTGATAATTTCTTCGTGTATTATGTCGTGCATAATGTTAAATAATTTATTTTAACTACAGTCATCATCCCTATTCTGTGCTACCTCCACTGTGTCCTCCCAGCGGTACATACCCCATCCAACCGGGCGGCGACCAGTCTACCTTCGTATCCAACCACCACCACTGAACAATAAAATACGCGATATATTTGTTAATAGTTTTATTTAATGAATAACTACTCCACCCACTGCTCACCTTCTGTCAGAGTTGTGCATAAAGTAATCTGAATACTTCTCTAAATTGGACGTAATAATGCAAAGGGAACCAACCCACATGAAATTTTCATTATAATTAACACTTTAAATCACAAGAAACAAAGTCAATCTTTAAAATGACAGATTCGTGTGGATTGGTTCCCTTTTGCATAATTACATTCATTACGTCCAATTACAAAAGAAAGAAATAGTACATTTCCTAACTAGTGCGGGAACACTTTTTTTTCGGCGAGGGTGAAAGCTGGAGCCCGAGTGAAACTAGGGCGACAATCACCCGAGTTAAAAAAAGTTTTTGCACGTGTAAGGGACGATTTTTTACATAACAAGTGCGTCAAAAAGAGAAATTAGCGCGCGCGAAGGGTGCGCAAAGTTCGTTTTTGCGCACTAGTTAGGAAAAATAATGTATTCAGTGCGCTTAAAATACAAACATAAGTGCAAACTATAACATGGAATTAATTCTAAAAAAGTCACTGAAAAGGTTTTGACTCAGCTTTATGTCAAGTTCCTTGTTAGCTACTTTCCTAGTGACGCTGGTCTTCCGTGATTAACCATTTTATAGGAGCGCGTCAGTAAGATTTGTATGTGTAGGTACTAGGTTAGGTACACATAAGGTTGCAAAAAAACAGTTTTTATTCTGGCTTGAAAAAAAAACATGAAAAAAACCGGTTTTTTTCTAAAACGTGTTTTTTTTTCAAAAGTTAGAAATCTTAAAATTTGCAAGACAATTAATACCTTTTTTACAGTTTTTTTTTACTTTATGTCAGAATGAGCGAATGCTCGTTTGGTCTAAATGCACCTTCAGGATACAGTTGTATTCTATTTCTATTCGAGGTTTGACATTAGCATTCTGGTTCTGGTGCTGGAACTGGTGCTTCACAATCTTCAGCCGGGGGTGGAACATGCTTCACGGTGTGAACCATCTTCGAGGATTTCTTGTCCTTTTCCTTCTTCTTGGTTTTCTCTTTGACCTTCTCCTTTTTAGTGTCCGATACCACCCTCCCAAAGCAGTCTGTTGAGGATGAAATTATTGTGAATTTTGTCTAGATAGATTTAAATATTTAGATGTCATATGTTTACGAGCATTTAATTTTCTCATAAAGATTTACCCCCTTATTCATAAACCTTTGTTAACTTAACAAGCCGCTAATAATTGTTTGTCCCTTTTGCTCTTATGAACACATTGTTAAGACCGAAAGGGACAAACAATTATTAGCGGCTTGTTAAGTTAACAAACGTTTATGAATAAGGGGGTTAGACTAAACGACCGAATGCTCATTCTATTCCCCTCTCTACGAAATTCGTTCGTTACACAAAACGTAATTTGTCGAAATTCGTTGATTTCGTAGAGTGGGGGATAGAAAGAGCATTCGCTCGTTTGGTCTAAATCCACTTTAAATCTTTTGATCACGTCTTTTCATATTGGATAAAGATTGGTAGGCTGGTTAGAATCAAGATCTACTACATTTAACAAAAAGTCTGAGAATGTTAGAATGAAACATTCATTTTTTTACCAAAAAATGTATAGGAATCTGGTTTTAATTATAAATATTTCGTTTTCAGCCATAGATACTTCTTTATAATCTGTAATCTTCACTGAGTAACTATTCCGTAAAGATGGCGTAAGCCGTGTGGTGACGGCAGTAAGAATACATTTGTCACCATCCTAACTCTTCCCGCAGGTGTCGTAAAAGCCGACTAAGGGATCAAACTGTCACTGACCACTATTTGACAGAAGATTGATAATAGGCAGCAACGTCATCATAGTAGACACATTACTGCGATCGCCAATCCGCTTGCCCAGCGTGGCGAATATGAGCATTTATTTATTTTATTTTATTTATTCAGAAAACCAACAGCTAACAGTAACAGATACAGGTTTTGTTCAGTAAGTATGTAACAGCAAAGCAAATTACAGGTTTTCGCATATAGGATTTAGCTCCTAATAATGGGTCTATAGGCATAGTTAATAGGAGAGGCCTCCGTCCAGCAGTGGACTGAGATAGGCTGATGATGTATTGTCCGTTACCTGTAATAATAACTTCCCGATCCTTCTTCTTCACTACATCGGTCTCTTTGGTTTCATGTCTATGCTTCTGAGTGAGGCTAGTGCTGTCCTCTCGGCCATCTTCAGTTAAAGTGTGGTTCGACTGGTCATACTCGTCACTGACGGAGTCCTTCTTGGTCTTCGTTCTAGAAGAGTCTACGATGATAGTCTTCGTGAGGCCGTTTTTGAGATGTTTCACTTTTATTTTCTCCTTGGATTTAGTGCTGGTTTTTACTGGAATCAAATGTTATTGTTCAAAAATTACTTTTAATGTTGATTATTAATTATTTAAAAAGAAAGCTATATGAGAAATATAAGTATAATTAAAGTACTTACAGGTGTCTCGTGTCGAGTTTCTGCTTACTGTAAATATAAAAAAGACACTTATTTGTTTGGAAATTAGTCAACTGGTCAATAGTTATCAATATTTTAGCGTCGTTTAATATTCAAGGGCATTAATAGGCACAGTAAAGTTAATGTTACCTTCCCATTTATGTAGGTAATATACGAGTACGTACATAGTATTTACAAAACATATCACGAGAAAGTATTATTATTATTAATTTATATGTATTATAAGGTATGAAGCATTTTGGTTTCACATCACCAGTCACTACTGGACTGGCCTCTCCTATTAACTATGCGTATACAGGCGTAATGTGTCCACCATGTTGACCCTGCTGCCCATCATCAATCTTCTATCAAAAAGTGGTCAGTGACACTTCAATCCCTTAGTCGACTCTTACGACACCCGCGGGACAAATTAGGATGGAAATACATTCTTACTGCCGTCACCATGCGGTTACAATGCACAACCTATTATTCTACCATTCTTTCTTCTTATAGAGGGAATGAAAACTAACCTGTATCCAAGGTCTCCTTCCGGTAGTGAACTGTAAATGAAGTATATTGGATCAGTCAAAAGAGAAGATAAAATTTACATGTAATAAAAAGTTAAATAATATACCTGGATGCAAACATACATTTTTCTGATGTTAATAAGCCCTTTCGTTAATGCCACTTACAAACATGCATCACATGTTTTTTTAGTTTAGGTAGTATAATTTTACATAAAATCAGCGTGAATTAGGCTACCGTGACCATGGCAATAACAGACAGAAAAAGTTGATTCACTCGTGGTCTTGTAATAGTGATCTGGTATATTTAGTCAGAGAGACTACGAAAATGCATGGTATTGTTCATGACTTTGCCATTTTTATCTACGGAGTCATCTGAAAACAGTTGAAATCAGCATATTCCCTGCTGATTTCAAATGTTTTCAGCATATTCCCTGCTGATTTCAAAGGTTTTCAGCATGTTCCCTGCTCATTTCAAATGTTTTCGTCTGAAAACCGGGTCCGGATGTTATTTGACCACTTGTGTAGCTTTATGCGCTATAGCGATTATTATAATAGTGTTCCATATTAATATGACAAACCTGGTTCTGGTTCAGGGGTACCACATGGTTCCGACCCACCTGATGGCACCTATAAACAAAAAGCATAGATCATACCATAATCAATAACGTCGGGTGAAAAGAGGTAAGGGGTTTCACGGGGTAGGAAATGTTTTAAAAATTAACGATCGGGCTGTGAAAGGCTCAAACGCCAAGATTTCACTTTCAAGATTCACTGCTTATTGCAATCACCGTAATAATCCGCAAACTGTAAGTTCATTATCATTGCTACATTTATAAACTTTTTCTGAATTTCCTAAAGACAATGAATCAATCTGGCGTGACCATTTTTGATCCCCCTATATATTTTTTTTCGTTCCGTTCATTCCTTTCATGAAAAAAAAAGTATATCCTTACCTCATCATCACACGGAGCGCCACCAGCATTTATTGCCTGAAAATTCAAAGAAAGTGATACAGAAAATACTAAGTCACAATTAAACGATTAAACGCGTGTTGAGAAAAACGCTCATTTCGAGGAACTACGACGAGCATTTATAAGGAATAGGTATTTATATTAAATTAGTGACTATGAGTTTAATAACCTATTTAGTACTATCTAAGTATAGGGTGACATCTTGAACGCGGAGCAAAAATGAACTCAGTACTACAGATGGTAATACTGAGCAAGTATCACTATGGAGACAACCAAGAAATCGTGAAAAAATAACCTACTTATGACGATTTTTTTGGTTGTCTCTATAGTGAAAGTTGCTCAGCATGACCATCTGTAATACTCAGTTCACACTTGCTCCACGATCCAGAAGTCATCCTGTATAGATTTTTAGTAATGAATTTTTATGGGGCTCCAGCGCACGCAAATTGATTGCTTGAAATCGTGAAACGTCTGGTTCACGTAACTAAAGACCGAAAAGCTGGAGACTTCGCACAACGCATCACTATAGCGATACAGCGAGGAAATGCCGCCAGCATTCTCGGTACAATGCCACAACAACCAATCTTAGATTTAGGCGAGTTTAGTTAGATTTAGTTTATGTATACAACGTGTTACACGCGCCACTGAAAACCTTGAACGAGGTGATTTGGTAGGTTATACTGAACAACTTTTACTATGGAGCTAACCCGGAAATCTCAAAAAAAAATATTGGCTCTTTCATACAAAATGTCGTGATCGATCGGACGAATTTTATTTTTTATATTTCGTGATTGGCCCCATAGTAAAAGTTGTTCAGTATAGCCTACTAAATCACCCCGTTCAAGGTTTTCAGTGGCTCGTGTTACACGGTATAAATTGTATAGTCCAAAATACGAAGGCCCGATGCCACTCGAAACTTTTGTCATTTAATTGGTCCACTACAAATTGGCACCGTGTGGTACGCCGATCGAGGCATAAAATATTACGCCACAAAAGGGCCATGTCAGGTTTCTTTTGTTATCACTGATCCTATGGCTGACGCCTAATGACTTTGTTAAGTGAAATCGGGCCTTCGTATTTGAAATGGACTTTACCGATCTATTTAATTATAATGAGGGTGATTCATTTGGAAATCGATTATGGTTGAAGCAATACTCTTACCAGCAAAAGCACCACCGTCCCCAGAATCACAAACGCCCTCATTTTCTCCGGTCTGACTACCACCATATACTACCCAATTATCCACCTTTATACTCCACTAATATATTCATGGTAAATATTATCGATCACTCATACAAAAGATCATAATTGCCCAGTTGAACAAATACTCTTGACAATATCTTTTGGATGTAAAAAAAACAATTAAAACTTTATCATGATAAGTTATGGTTGAAAATGGAAAATGGGTTTGTGGTTGAGTATGGTTGGATCGCAATTCTCGATGACGTTTTTAAATTAGTCTTACATGTTAATTTTTTTTAATTGCGTTGTTTAACGTCAACATACATCATTCATGAAAGGTTTTATCGAATAGTGAGTTTGCTATTGTTTACTAAGCAACATGCTCGAAAGCAGAGAATGAACTGCTTTCGAGCATTCAGGCAAACCCTATGATAACATAGGTACTTAATGTTGCAGTAATAGATAGGTAAAGAAAACACGACATCGATAATTATTTGCCACGACGATACATTATATATGTGCAAACCGCGATTAGAATGGGATTCGAAAGTACTGTTGACACAACAGTCAATCTAGGATATATTCATAGTTATATTCATAGTTTAAGTGCAGACACTTACAGACAATAGATTAATTAATCACTCACTACATCTATAAACTACTCTCTTCTTGGTAAATGTTGTGTCAACAGTACTTTCGAATCCCCTTCTGATTCCGGATTGATAATAATATGATACGACGCTTCGTGAGACATAATAATAACGGTTAAACTCACCCTACGCGCCACATGTTTCGGAGAGCCTATAGAACATGTCACATCATAGTTATTCGTAATGTCTGAACTTATCGTTAAATGCCGACGTGTTATTGTGCCGCTTCTCGAGTTACCTAAAGTTGAAGCAACACACGTCATATTATAATGTGCGGTTTCCAGCGATGACTAATGGTACCGAAACGTGGTCATATATGATGGTCCTAAAGAATGCTGAAGGTAACTTAAAGGGAAAGCTATGCTCGGAGTTTCTTTACGTGACCGACTCAGAACCTAAGAAATCCGTAGAAGAACTAGGATCACTGATAGCAACATGGTTCAGCGATTTGCAAACCTTGTGGTAATGGGCCACTGGCGTACGATACCGAAGTCCATGCCAAGCACGGATCCAATGAGGGCACTAACCTCCCCCTTGACACTGGACTTAGGTTATATTCCTATACCTAGGTGGTGTTTTTTAACAATCAAATATTGATTCCGGTAGGGGAGAGTGGGTAGGATTCGTAAAGCAGGAGCATTCGTACAGTGGTCATATCTCCGCTATCCGGCACGCGAACATGTTCATATTTTTATGTATAACGGCCACTAATATGCCTAACTCACCACCGAGAAGAGATCGAAATATGGCAGCTAGTTTCTTAAAAAAAATTAAAACGTGTTTTTGACACCTCAAAGTAATTATAAGAGTCATTTTTAAATGCATGTATTTCAGAAAGCTTTGCTCAGTTACAAACGTAATTAAATACACTTCATAAGCTAATCTTTGAACTACGTATGGAATGGTTTATTTTATGATTAGGATACCGGTTATTTTTTGTTTTAACTTTTTTATTTTTGGGATACTTTCGTACAACAGCCAAGAATGTATGAGAATCCTTACTGTACGAATGTACCCCAAAATTTTTGTTTAGTGAGAATATTGTTATTTCCAAATGAAGTTGTCGATATATGTAAAAAAGATTTGTAAATAAATACAGACAGTGGAGAACAAAACTAATACTGTGGTAAAAAATACTATCTACGAAGGTACCCCACGCATGGGGCGCTTTCGTACAAATTTCATTTTTTGGGAAAAACTATCTGACGTGCTTACCTTACTTTGTATTAGCTCTAAGCTGAACTTTTATGAAAGCCAGATAATATAGCCACCAAGCAGCATTGATTTCCTTTAAAAATTGCTAGTACTTTCTTTTGCTAGAGTAAAAAGTGCACGGATCCTCCCCACTTTCCCCTACCTATTTTATGTCACAAGTCGATGGCCCCTGAACGAAATCCTGGACCCGCGCCTGGTCCATGCACTGGACAGCAGACCTCTCACAAGGTGGAAAATCGAAGGAAATCACTGGATGGGAGTAATACAGAGCCGACAATAGTAGACATCCTTGATAAAAGCCTACGAGCCTACTATGTCCGGCGGTGGACGTGTTTTGGCTAATGTACCTACTTAATGGTCATGATCGGATTTTCACAGAAACGTCCAAATCTACGCAATGCGAAGTTAAATGTAACAGCAATACAGATTCGAAAGTGTCCTTGAAAATAAATAGTAGTTCGCGCGTGAACATACACCTTTGGACCTCAACGTAAACCAGATGCGAACTGCATCCAGCGTCTCCCGGCCATCTGAATAAGATCGTCTATCCATCTTGTGGGTGGACGTCCTATCCTACACTGCGTTTGCCAAACCGTGGTCTCCACTCGAGCACTTTTCAACTCCATCAGCCTTCTCTGCGTGCAATGTTGCCTGCCCATTCATCATCAGCCTATGATAGTCCACTGCTGGACGTAAGCCTCTCCTATTAACTATGCGCATAGACGCATTAGGAGGTAAATGCCCATAATTACCACGCTGGGCAAGCGGATTGGCGATCGCAGTAATGTGTAATTGTGTACACTATGATGACGCTGCTGCCCATCAACAATCTTTTATTCAATAATGGTAAGTGACACTTCAATCCCTTAGTCGACTCTTACGACACCCGCAGGAGGAGTTGGGGTGGTGACAAATGTATTCTTACTGCCGTCACCACACGGCTACCTGCCTACCCATTGCAGCTTGCTAATCCGGAGGGCTATGGCGGTGACGGTTTGTCTCCGGATCTCCTCATTTCTGATTTCATCACGTTAAGAAACCCCGAGCATAACCCCCTCCATAGTTTATGTAAATATTTTATAATTTTATTAATTGTCTTTAGTTAAGACTTAGATATGTGATAATTATATACCTAAGCACTGATGTGAAAGAAACACAACGATCTCGGGAAAGAACAACAATACTTTTCATCACACTTGCTTTCTAAGCGCGCCATTGCTTGCATGCATTGCGGGAGTAATAGAAAAGTGAAATTCCCTAGGACATTCCCTAAAACATGAAATTCTTTCGAATTTCGAGTGGCGATGTTTTAAAACACAATCGAAGGGAGTGTTTTAAATCGACACGAGTTTTACGAATTTCCTTTTTGCACGTATCTCGTACGACGTTTTATAGTACCCTTCGAGATTTTGGACCTGACGTAAAATGAGCCACTTCTCGCATTAGCTCGTAGTAAAAAAGGCACCATCTGTACTAAAAAATATATTTTGTCTTATATACGAGTAACTTTGTTTTTGTTCGCAAGTGTGATGAAAAGCATTGTACGTACATGCATCACGGTCGGTAAGAGGCATACTACTCGTAACTCCTACCTCCGGCGTCGGGTTTCTAACACTCTCGTTAGTAGTACCGTATTTACCTCCCTAGACGCACAATGTACTATTATTCAACAGGGCAGGGATGATACTCGTTTAAATAATTCAAGGGGTTCTGCTTTATATGACATATAATATCACAGGAAAGCCTAATTACATGAACATGAACATGACTCAAATTAATCATAAAAAACCGGCTAAGTGCGAGTCGGACTCGCGCGCGAAGGGTTCCATACCATTATCAATTATTACTAAAATACAGTTAAATCAACCTACCTCAAAAACTATAGGAGATAATTGAATCAAACCAAAAATCGTTGATAGAGTTTATTAATGTGCACAACATATATATTTTTTAGAATTTTAAATCGCGTAGTTTAAAAAATGGAGGGGGGACACATTTAATTTTTCAGGCTTTGAGAGCTGATATCTCGAAAACGATTTCATCATCATCATCATCATCTCAGCCATAAGACGTCCACTGCTGAACATAGGCCTCCCCTCTGGACCTCCACATGTACCGGTTAGATGCGACCTGCATCCAGCGTGTCCCGGCGACCTTCATAAGGTCGTCGGTCCATCTTGTGGGTGGACGTCCTACGCTGCGTTTGCCTAGCCGTGGTCTCCACTCGAGTACTTTTCGACCCCATCGACCATCTGCTCTGCGTGCAATGTGGCCTGCCCATTGCCACTTCAGCTTACTAATCCGGAGGGCTATGTCAGTAACTTTAGTTCGCCTACGGATCTCCTCATTTCTGATTCGATCACGCAGAGAAACTCCGAGCATAGCCCTCTCCATAGCTCTTTGAGCGACTCTGAGTTTAGAGATGAGGCCGATGGTGAAGGACCACGTTTCGGCGCCGTAAGTCATCACTGGTAACACACATTGATTGTAGACTTTCGTCTTAAGGCACTGAGGTATGTCGGACGAAAAGACATCGCGTAGTTTCCCGAACGCTGCCCAACCGAGTTGGATTCGGCGGTTGACCTCTTTCTCGAAGTTGGACCTACCTAATTGGACTACTTGTCCTAGGTAGATGTACGAGTCAACAACTTCGAGTACCGAGTTTTCAACAGAAACCGGGGTGAGCACAACATTGGCATTTGACATAACTTTCGTCTTATCCATGTTCATTTTCAAGCCCACCCGTTGAGAAACTCGGTTAAGGTCATTGAGCATTTTGCTGAGTTCCTCCATCGACTCTGCCATGACTACGATATCGTCGGCAAACCGAAGGTGAGTGATGTTTTCGCCGTTCACATTGATGCCAAGTCCTTGCCATTCCAGGAGCTTAAAGGCATCTTCCATTGCGGCAGTAAACAGTTTCGGAGATATAACATCTCCCTGCCTTACGCCTCTTCGCAACGGAATAGCCTTCGTAGTCTGCTCCTGTACTCGGACCGACATTGTGGCGTTGCTATACAAACACTTCAACACTTCGATGTACCGATAGTCAATGTGGCATCGCTGAAGAGACTCAAGCACTGCCCATATTTCTACCGAATCGAAGGCTTTTTCATAGTCCACAAACGCTAAGCATAATGGCAAGTTATACTCCTCGGTCTTCTGTATAACTTGTCGCAGCGTATGTATGTGGTCTATGGTACTATAGCCTTTTCGGAATCCAGCTTGTTCGGGAGGCTGGAAGTCATCAAGTCTGTATTCGAGACGGTTCGTGATGACCCTTGAAAACAGTTTATAAACATGACTCAGAAGCGTGATGGGTCTATAGTTCTTCAAAAGGCTGTTATCACCTTTTTTGAAAAACAGCACCACCTCGCCTCGGTTCCATGCTTCAGGCGTTTTGCCCTCGGACAAGACGGAATTAAAGAGCTTCTGGAGGACTTTAAGAACCGGTGTTCCACCCGCTCTCAGAAGCTCTGAAGTGATTCCGTCATCGCCCGGCGCCTTGTTGTTTTTAAGCTGCTTCAGGGCCATCCTAATCTCGTACAGACTGATGTCCGGGATATCCTCGGTGTAGTGTCGGGACAGCTTGGCTCTTGGATCTCCTACCAAACTGTCAACGGGCTTTGCGACCGAAGTATATAACTGTCCATAGAACCTCTCGATCTCACCTAAAACCTCTGCTTTTGTTGACACTATGCTGCCATCTCCCCGTTTCAGCTTTGTCAGCTGGCTTTGCCCAATAGACTTGTCCTTTGCGAACACTTTGGAGCCTTGGTTTCGCTCGATTGTCTCTTTAACACGGTTAGTATTAAAGAGACGCACGTCATGTCGCAAGGACTTGGATATGCGTCTATTGAGCTGCCTATATGACTCCGCGTCATGCGAAGATTGCAGCTGTAGCGAGCGTCGTTCAGCCATGAGGTTTAAAGTTTGAACGGTCAGTTTTTGAGGTCTATCTTTACGGCGTGGTCTAAAAAATTTAGACCCTACCATATGGACAGTTTGTACTAGCCCGTCGTTGATCTCGTCCACTGATGCCAAGTCCTCAAGGCAAGCAAAGCGGTTAGAGAGCTCAAGTTGAAAGCTTTCGGGGTTTTGGATATGGGCTCGAGTGGGACGGAGCGTAGACTTCATCAGGCTGGACCTTTCAAGTTTAACATTGATATTCAGTGAGCCCCTGACGATTCGATGATCGCTACCGGTTTTCACCCTGTTGATCACAGACACATCACTGAATATACGTTTCCTGTCGGTCATGATGAAGTCTATCTCATTTCTCGTGGAACCATCGGGACTCAACCAGGTCCATTTCCTTTGAGGCGGCTTCTGGAAGAAAGAGTTCATCATAAAGAGTCCCTCTTTCTCCAAAAAGTCGGCCAGCCTCTGTCCCCTATGGTTCCGTTGTCCATAGCCAAATTGCCCCACTCTCAACTCATCACCGCTTTTCTTGCCCAACTTTGCATTGAAGTCCCCCATAACAACAGTGAAGTAGGTTTTAGAAGTATGTATGGCCTTACTTATGTCCTCATACATAACTTCTAATTCATCATCGGAGTGTGACGAGGTCGGTGCATATACCTGAATGACCTTCAGCGAATATCTTTTGGATATTCTGAGTACCAGGTATACCACCCTGCTCGACACACTTTCGATGGTTATTATGTTGTTTACGAGGGACCTGTGGACGAGAAACCCGACACCACCTTGGGACTGTTGGTCGCCCTCCCGGTGGTAGAGCAAGTTACCGGACTTCAGGGTTACGGTGTCCTCCCCTTCTCTACGGACTTCGCATAGCCCGACTATGTCCCAGTGTAACTTGCTCAGTTCCTCTTCCAGCTCGTAAATCTTTTCGTCAGCCCTCATAGTGCGGATATTGTGTGTTACCAGGGCCAATCGTCGTGGGGGTGGGTAGCCGGATAGGTGCCGGTGATTCTTAGCACCCCTTGCCCTGTTTCTCTGGCCGCTACCGTAGCCAGGAAGAGCAGGACTGCCGGGCACTAGGGGCCTAGGTTGTGTTTTGTTCATTTCATGGGGGGGGGGGTTGCCATACGCGCCACGCGTGGCAGGCGGGTTGGCGCGCGCAGTTTGTTACTTGTTACTCTGCGGAAGATGCTGCTGCCCATCTTCCGGTATTTATTCCCTTAGCAGGCTCTTACTGCAACCACGGGATGATATGGTGGGGGACTATTCGCAAGCCGGTCACCCCACGGCACCGATACGTACGAAAACGATTTGCTTAAATAAAAATAATATTTATAAACCTTCATATCATTTTCAAAGACCTTTCTATTAATACTCCGCGCGCAGTGAAGTAAACATGCAAATATTGAGCTCCGAACTATTTAATTCAAATAAGAGGCTTATACATTAAGTTTGTGGTGTTTTTTTGAACAATAAATAGTGTTGTGTCGTGACAGTTAAAATCGAGATCAAGTGTTGGTCAAGGATTACTATAAATAAGTTTTAAATCAATCGCATTTATTCTCTTACCACCGGCAGTTCGCAGTGTTTTCAAACAGTTGTGCGCGATACCGCAAGGACTTAAGCGACCCAATCTGCATGGCGCTTACGACGTTTACTTATGGGCTTATCGATCTTATCGTCGTAGGAGCGGACGAGTAATAATATTGACTTGAATAAATATAGGTGTTTAGTTATTTTTGTGTATTCGGTCTGGTTCCGAATTTATTGGTAAAATAAAAATTATATTAACATGGCATTCGGGTGCTGTACGAACGCTATTGAAGACGATCGGTTTATAGACTGTACAAAATGTAAACTATCGTATCATATGGATTGTTTGGCATCGGTAGTGCCCGGATTCAATCAAAATTCTATTTTAATATCAATGTGGACATGTCCAGTATGTGTATCCGGTTTACCCAAAAACCCAAAGACGGACACCACGCCGATCCGCAACGTTAATACAACGGCCAGGGGCAACAAGCGGCCAGCTTTGGGCTCCCCGGTCGAGACCCTTGAGGGGACCAGTACAGCGGGTGGCTCAGGAGATGGTATCCGCGGCATGGTGCAGGAGTTACTCAGACAGGAACTCAAAGAGGCCGTGAAGAACATTACCGACACAGTGAAGTCCATTGTGTCCAGTCAGCTGGAGCCACTTAAACAAGATTTAAGAGACGTCCAAGCATCTGTGGAACACATGAGTGCGAGGTTTGATGATATAGAAAAAGAACAGCATTGCGCTAAAAGTACCATGAAAGAATTACAGGCGGAAAACCTGAACCTCCGTAGCACGATATCGGATCTCGCCCTTCGAATAAGTCAAATGGAACAGCAAACGCGTTCCAACAATGTAGAAATTCAGTGCGTTCCGGAAAAGAAAAACGAAAACCTGTACACTATTGTCAGCAATGTTATAAAAACAGTCAATTGCGGCATAGGCAGTGATAGTGTTCTGCACTGCACCCGCATAGCCAAACTGAATACGGAATCCAGCAGACCTAGATCGATCGTGGTACAACTGGCGTCCCCAAAGGCTCGAGATCATCTGATGGCTGCAGTCATAAACTTCAATAAGGCTAATCCCACCAATAAACTTAATTGCAATCATATTGGATACGCCGATATTAAGTCACCAATTTTCGTCGTCGAGCATTTATCACCTGCGAATAAGAAACTCCATGCGAGCACGAGGCATGCAGCTAAGGAAAAAAACTACAAGTACATCTGGATACGGAATGGAAAAATCTTTGTCAGGAAGACTGATGATAGCGATATTATATATGTAAAAAATGTGGAAAGCTTAAAAAAGATTGTATAACTTAGATATTAAATATAGTTTAAGGTTTAAAGCATGTTAAAATCACAATAATTTTATAAGAGCTAGAGTTAAGTATATACTACCAGAATAGTCGAGGCTTACGTACAAAAACCGAAGTATTTTATAGAAACCTCTGTTGCAATACTTACGATGTAATAATCTTGACTGAGACTTGGCTTAACAGCTCTGTGCAGAGCAGTGAGCTGTTCGACCACAGGTACATAGTCTATAGAAGAGATAGAGAACAATCCAGTACTCACAGAGGCAAAGAGGGTGGAGGAGTATTAATAGCCGTCCTGAAGTCTCTTGTGTCTAAACAAATATCAAAATGGGAAAGTCTCTGTGAGGACCTCTGGGTTATAATAGATATCCCAACACGACCTGTTCGGCGAGTAGCTTTCTGCGCTGCATATCTTCCACCACCTGTCGGTCGCAGTGGCTTAAAGTATTTTGTTGATCATTGTAGCTCTATTTTAGAACAAATCGAATTCGATATCTGTATAATTGGTGATTTCAATCTGGGTAGTATCAATTGGGGGTTATTTGAAGATGTAAATGTCAATTATATTGTTCCAGGCTTTAATAATATCCTGACCGATTTTCTTTGTGTTAGCAAGTTGAGACAGTGTAATTTGGTAACAAATAATGCTGAACGGATTTTGGATCTGGTTTTGTCTACCATGTCGCTTACAGTAAAGAAAAATACTTATCCACTGACCAATGTCGACTCATTTCACCCACCTCTTGATATTTTTGTTAGTTTTGATGTCGATGCTCGACTATTATATAATCAATCAAACCTCAGACCGAATTTTTACAAGGCACGTTATGAACTTATAAGGGAAGAGTTGCGTGGGTATAATTGGGATGAATTATTTTCAGGAGTTACAGGGGTAAATGACATGGTGGCAATTTTTAAGTGCATCATTGAGCAAATTATAAAAAAACATGTTCCTTTAGTGAAATCTAATAATAACAGTTATCCTCCATGGTTTGATAAGGTACTGAGAAAGAATCTAAATTTAAAAAATAAAATTAGGTTACGATATAAAAAATATAAAAACCCACGCGACGCTATCGAATTGCAATTAATAAGTAATAGGTGTGATAAAATGGCGAAGTGTCGCTATAATGAGTATGTTGAAAGGATTGAAAATGAACTGACATCTAATCCTAAACTATTCTGGACACATATTAAAACTAAAAGAGGAGGGTCAGGGGTATATCCGGCATCGTTAACTGATGGATCAAATGTAACATCAAATGCTACGGATATTTGTGATATGTTCGCAACTTACTTCTCTTCGGTATATGCTTCGCATAACAACTCTGGAAATGTCACTAACTCAAAGTCATTGCTATGTCTTAATAATAATAGTCTGTGTTTACTGTCTCCTAGAATCGAACAAGATACTTTACTCAATAAACTAAAGAAATTAGACACAAAGAAAGGCTCCGGCCCAGACGGTATTCCACCAATTTTTGTAGCCTCTTGTGCATCAGAACTGGTCTACCCTTTGTGGTTGATATTCAACAAATCTTTAGCGTCTGGCATATTTCCTGAGGAGTGGAAAGTGGCTAAGGTGGTTCCTGTTTTTAAGGCAGACAATAATAGCGTAGTATCTAACTATAGGCCAATTTCCATATTACCAACTATGGCAAAGATCTTTGAATCACTTGTTTACCCATACATTGAAAGCCATTTTAGGCGTTACGTCACCGAATGCCAACATGGATTTGTCAGGTCAAGATCTACCTGTACCAATCTAGTTTCTTTCACAGAGTTCTTGGTAAATGCTATGGATTCTGGCACACAGACGGATGTAATATACACAGATTTCAGCAAAGCATTCGATAAAGTTCCCCACTCAACTCTAGTTTATAAACTGTCTGTGTATGGTATATCCGGATCTCTACTAGATTGGCTTCGATCGTACGTCACTGATAGAAAATTTTATGTGGTGGTTAATGGCTATCGCTCTACTTGTCATACAATAACGTCAGGAGTTCCGCAAGGCTCACATTTGGGTCCCTTGTTATTTAATATATTTTTCGGCGTATGGCCCTTTTATATCAGGTTCCGGCCGAGCTATAGGGAGATGGTTTAGCTATCTACGCACTTATGCATGTAGGCATGGACTCATAATGAAAACACAACATGAATTAAGATCTTTTTATTACTACTCTGGTTCGCAAGAGTTAAACCACAACAAGAGAAGAACCAGGAAGAAACTCAGCGGGTTGTATGTTTTAATATTTTCAAATCATTGGTAATTACAATTTTAGATTATTACAATAGGTACACACTTAAAACACGATTAATCAAAACACTTTAAACAACAACAACAACTAATGGAAAACGACTGGAGAGTTCTAAGTTTGAGTCCATGCTTCACCAATTTCAAAACACAAGAAATAACGACTTTCGTCAGGATGCTAGGAAATAACGATCTGAATCTGAATCTAACGAATTATTGAATCTAATCAAACTCCTCTTACTCTGGAGTGCACTTAATCAAATCTATTCGCGGTCTCAAGACTTAAGGGAAGGAATGATCATAATTAGAATCTATTCCAAGTCTAGGCAAGAATCAATCTTTCGAAGTCTAACGCGGGAATCAGAATAAATTGACTTTCCAATGTCTAAAGCAAGAATTACTTCTTTCTAAGTCTAACGCGCGAATGCGAAATGCATCATGAAAACAGCGCTAGTGACCTTTTATACTGTCAGGTCATAAACTACCTGCTTCACAGGCGGGTAGATCTCAACCGGGTTTTATTATCTACCTGACGCATGGACCAAAGCAAAGACCACTCCAAGCAATACATTGCTTATCGTTTTCTAGATTTAGTAACTCTTAACAAATTAATTGTAAACATTGCAAATAAAACAATTCTGGCGTTCGAAGACTCGACGTGTCGTACAGGTCTGCCTGCACCAACTGAAGCGCGACTCCGACACGGCCATTCTGACGTGACAAGCGTCCTCGCTTGTGTCTGAAACAAACACGTACACCAGTAATCTTTGTTACCGCTCGGTCACCCTGACCAACATTTGACTCCATAAAAAAAAATCAATTCAACTCAAGGAAAACAAAATTCAACTTTTCAACTGAATCAAAAATTACTTCATGTCATTTCATTAATTCCAATTTAAATCTGAATGCTTGCTCTTGCATTAGTA
This sequence comes from Thaumatotibia leucotreta, assembly GCA_025490895.1. Lineage (NCBI taxonomy): Eukaryota > Metazoa > Arthropoda > Insecta > Lepidoptera > Tortricidae > Thaumatotibia > Thaumatotibia leucotreta. The sequence continues at coordinate 48,745 of JALPQI010004650.1, forward strand.
CCACCTGGCTTGATAGCCTCATTTTATGAAAACAATACAATAGAACTCGGAAAAATGTCTCAAGATACTTTTCTTTTAATCGAATTACAACACACACAAGCTTACATCATGATTTTTAACTTCTCACAACAGAATCAACAAGATTCTCGGCCACTCCAAATTAGCCATATCACAATCTAGTCACATAGACTCAGGCCCCCGCCGTATCGGTGCCGAGCATTGCGCTCTGAACGACCATAAAGCCACAGTTACAACTACGGCACGTGACTACGGTGCGGCCAAAAAAAATCAAGATGCTTGCTCAACTATATCAGTTGTACTAGGTTCAGATAATGAGAGACAAGTTTCCTCCCAAGTTCCCATATTGACGCATTTTCTAATTCGGTCATGAGCGTACTTGTAGGTGCATTTAAAGTTTAGTTCCTTCAACTGATATGATCGCCATCAAGGACCTCCAAGACCTTAAACGGGCCTTTCAATTTAGGTTTCAATTTTGTCTGATTCAAGTCACACACAAAAAAAAAAACTTTTGATAGTGCCAGCTTAATTTTACCAGTTTAAAAAAAAACAAAATTAATTTAAATTAACGAATCAAGTCCAGTCAAGAGACTTCCTTATTAAAATAAAAGTCACGTTTTTTGTCCATCGAAAACTCATGTGACATAGTCATCAATTACATTCAACAACAATAACTTCTTTTGTGGCATTACCAATTCTAACGCAAAATGGTAAAAATAAAAGCGAAAATAAAGTTGTAGTTTTCTTAATAACCGATTTACGGAAAACAAAATTATAAGTTTCCAATGAGTAACTACGTATTCACATTACTAACAGAAAATTAAATAAACCACTTTGTAATTTGAATTTTAACCAGACATTAACTTCTTACTACTTTACTAGCCAGTAACAGACATAGTTCTGCAATAGTCAAATGAAACTGTTCAACAAAAATAACAAATGGGTTACAGTACTCTAAAGTTGGTCTACCTCCATCCGGTAACCAAAACCACAGTTGCTTCCATCCAGCAACAACAAAACTGGTCTACCTCCATCCGGTAACCAAGCCACAATTGCTTCCATCCAGCAATAATTGGTCTACCTCCATCCGGTAACCAAACCAAAAACACATCGACCGATTACACCATCAAACCAAACGCATGCCACCCACAATCGTGGCCGCACTGAGACGGAAAAATAGATCCGATTTTACACCTACGACTACGAATGATAAAATGGTGTATGCAGTCTGAGAAAACGTAACCAAATTGAATGTAAAAAGTTTCATTATACGATTGCAAACTAAATTACTAATTCCGATAATTATAATCCATAACTTTAAAACTAAAGTAGTCAAATTGAAACTATGGACAGCCCAAATAATAAGAAATGACTATCACCACCAACATCATAACCGTCATAATGATCACCACCATGACCTTCACCATGACCTTCATCATGACCTTCATCATGACCTTCATCATGACCTTCATCATGACCTACATCATGACCTTCATCATGACCTACATCATGACCTTCATCATCATCATCATCGGCATTTTCAATTTGATAATCTCAAAAGGATAAGCCCTCGATGACTACAACATTAGTTTCACTAATTATTAGCTCAGGGCTCAAATAGCCCAACAAAATGTGAACTTCTCACCGGATCAACAACGCTGTCTGTTGTAAAGGTGTGGACACACCACGCGTTGCACCACGTGTTCAAGGAAGGCAGCAGCGACACCAGTCTTCATCACGATAGGCAGCAGCGACACCAGTCTTCATCCTCTGCCACGCCGTCGGGACGTGATGACAGCAACAGGCATGATGCCGGCAGGTTGCTCTGGTTGGCCATGTTGAACTGAAAATATCAAATTGTACGGTATCAGTTTCATCACAGAAATAATTTGCATGCGGGCTCAGCCCAAGCTCATCACGAGACTAGGAAGTTATGTTTAGGGTATTGGCATCTAGTACACTTTATCATTAAAATAATGACTGACTTCACTTTAACTACAAACAAGTTAATCTCGCAAATAATAAAACGTTTTGAGGACACAAAAACTTCACGCTACAAACAAAATGTCAACCGTTAATTTTTGAATTACTACTTCGAATTTTGCATTAAAACAATTGGAACGAAACCTGTCCTTTTATTTCTGTTGCTCCAAAACTCGGGTCCTTGGCAGTTTTTCTCTTATTTCTTGTACACCTTGCAATCAATTGTCAGAAATTGCGCTCGTTTCATCGCCACAGCGACATCGCCATCATGGACGAAAACGCTGACCACTCTCACAGTGATCTCGTGGTTGAACATCTGTAACGATAATTTCACACGCATAGAAAACTTTTCACAACAGAAACGGATAGAACATGTTTGTCATGATAAGGAATAAATTTTTGGCACACTACAAAACAAAACAAAGGGCTACTTGCCCGTATTTCGGAACTGCTAGTAATTCAAAACTAAGAAACAAACAACTATGGGCCATGATATCATCTGAAATTACTAGAATTACTGTAATTTTTTTTGGTCAAGTGGGTAGGGTAGGTACCCACACGTATTGTTACATCAGAAATTACAAAAAAAGAACAAAGTAGTCATCTAAATCACTACTCAAAGCGGAAATTGTGAACAATCATTACCTTACCAACTGTTGCCGATTTTAAACCTTACCGTTTACATTGTGTTACATTACCAGCTAGCACTCACTGTTTTGTGAGCTTGGTGTATCCCACTGTCTGATTTCGGCGTATGGCCCTTTTATATCAGGTTCCGGCCGAGCTATAGGGAGATGGTTTAGCTATCTACGCACTTATGCATGTAGGCATGGACTCATAATGAAAACACAACATGAATTAAGATCTTTTTATTACTACTCTGGTTCGCAAGAGTTAAACCACAACAAGAGAAGAACCAGGAAGAAACTCAGCGGGTTGTATGTTTTAATATTTTCAAATCATTGGTAATTACAATTTTAGATTATTACAATAGGTACACACTTAAAACACGATTAATCAAAACACTTTAAACAACAACAACAACTAATGGAAAACGACTGGAGAGTTCTAAGTTTGAGTCCATGCTTCACCAATTTCAAAACACAAGAAATAACGACTTTCGTCAGGATGCTAGGAAATAACGATCTGAATCTGAATCTAACGAATTATTGAATCTAATCAAACTCCTCTTACTCTGGAGTGCACTTAATCAAATCTATTCGCGGTCTCAAGACTTAAGGGAAGGAATGATCATAATTAGAATCTATTCCAAGTCTAGGCAAGAATCAATCTTTCGAAGTCTAACGCGGGAATCAGAATAAATTGACTTTCCAATGTCTAAAGCAAGAATTACTTCTTTCTAAGTCTAACGCGCGAATGCGAAATGCATCATGAAAACAGCGCTAGTGACCTTTTATACTGTCAGGTCATAAACTACCTGCTTCACAGGCGGGTAGATCTCAACCGGGTTTTATTATCTACCTGACGCATGGACCAAAGCAAAGACCACTCCAAGCAATACATTGCTTATCGTTTTCTAGATTTAGTAACTCTTAACAAATTAATTGTAAACATTGCAAATAAAACAATTCTGGCGTTCGAAGACTCGACGTGTCGTACAGGTCTGCCTGCACCAACTGAAGCGCGACTCCGACATATTTATAAACGATATTATAGATTGTTTTGAAAATTCACGGGTATACATGTTTGCTGATGACCTCAAATTTGCTCGAGCCATTTCCTCAAGTACGGATGTCACCTTGCTTCAAGAGGACGTCAACAGATTAAGTAACTGGTGCCGGCTAAATCTTATGGGCTTAAACCTCAAAAAATGTGTTCACATGAAATTCACCCGAAAACAGAAGGTTGTACCATCCATCTATTACATTAACACGCACAAGCTTGATGAAGTCTATAGTATTCGCGATCTAGGGGTTTTATTTGATAATAAACTTACTTTTATACCACACATTGAAAATATCGTCAAAAGGGCATCGAAAATGTTAGGTTTCGTGATAAGAAACAGTAAGTCCTTCAAGCAAAGTAAAACAAAAAAAATGCTTTATAATAGTTTGGTACGTAGTATTTTAGAGTACTGCAGCGTAGTTTGGAGACCGCATTACGCTACACACTCGTTACGTCTGGAACGTTTACAAAAACGCTTTATTCAACATTTAGCTTTCCAGGAGCGGGTAATGTTCGTAGCTAGGAGAAGAACATCGTACAAGCGGAAACTGCAGTACTTTAAAATGGATTCTCTTCAAACACGTAGACTGACGCAGGATGCACTATTTTTACATAAAATTCTTCATTATAAAATAGACTGCTCGCATTTGTTGGGTCTCCTTAGATTTCGAGCCCCGCCAAGATTCCCCCGTAAACCTATAACACCATTTTGCCCACCCACTAGAAACTCAGTTTTAGGTAGAAACTCGCCAGTTAGTAGACTGTCCCAGCTTGCTAATGATTATAGTGATGTCATGGATGTACACTGTGACCCTCCTATAAAGATACGTGTAGCTATAAGAAAATCACCACTTACAATCTAGATTTATTTATGTTATGAATTAATAGCTTGTATAGATTTGTAATATTAGGTTTAATTGTTTAAAAACTTCACAATCTGTTTGCATGTGGAGTGTACCTTTAAGTAAATGTTACACTACTGTTTAAATTATCGCATGCTACATTATTTTTTTAAAGGTGTAAACATTTGTTGGTATACCAAATAAATAAATAAATAAATAAAAAATACCCCACACGCTTATATACAACAAAAAAAATTATATCCCTCAGTTACATGTTTGGAGGGCCCCCACCCCAATGGTTTTTTTATAATTTAGTATCATAATCCTGTAGCCGTTCATACAATACAACACATATCCTTACCAAATTTCGTTACTGTAGCATTTATAGTTTCCGAGTAAATCGGCTGTGACAGACGGATAGACGGACAGACGGACAGACGGACATGACGAATCTATAAGGGTTCCGTTTTTGCCATTTTGGCTACGGAGCCCTAAAAAGAAATGTGACTAATATCAATTTCCTCGTCGCTAAGTACTCTAAGAGTGCCTTCTCAACGGTACATTCTTGGGATGTAATACATCTTTATACATCTATGTTATATTATGCGTTGGTATGATTGGTGAATATCAAACTCATCCACATAGCATAGATCCTGTGGTACTCTTTATGTTTCTGGTTAGGTAACAAAAATATCGAAACCTTGTCGAATGTTTTATTTGCTCCTTCATATACTACCAAAAGAAGAAAAATCTGGGCATCTGTTGTTTGATGAATGAGAAGAAGATTAAGAAGACATTATCAGAAATTAAAGTCTGTTCAGATGTTTTAAGTTTATTTATGTAGCAGTATACTGACAACAATTAGGGTGCCTTTTCAGCAGAGATATTCAGATTTTCATTTCGCTCTGACTGATGTCATTAGCACTGACAATCCTACCCCGACGGTTTACGGTGACCACACGGATACGTCTCCGGACGCTCAGTTGTTGTCGTAGTCCGTCTACAGCCGCAGGGCAACCTCGGCGGTTCCGTCGTCGTCGGAGGCTCACACGGCGGGATCGGTGGCTCAGTCGGCGGTTCCGTTGTTGTAGTCGGCGGCGTCGGCGGCGGTGGTTCGGTTATCGGCGTGACTGTGACGCACTGATCTGGCGCTGGCGTCACTTTCTTCACAGTATGTATCAACGTTTCCTTCTCTCTCGTCTTTTCTGATTTCCTGTCTTTCTCTGACGTTCTTACTTTGATTTTATCGGATATCACAGTTCCGTTTTTAGCAGTTACGATTTTTTCTTTTGAGACTTTCTTGGCTACGCTTACTTCTTTGAGTCGTTGTTGTTTTTCTTTAGTTAAACTGGTGCTGTCTTCTACGCCGCCTTCTGTTACGGTGTGGTTGGTTTGATCGAAAGAGTCGTTTAGGGCTTTGGTCTTGTTTTTGGTTCGCGACTTGTCTATGATGATGGTGACAGTGCTGCCGTCTTTTCTTTCTTTGGTCTTTACTTTTTGGGTGTTTTTCGTTTTGGATGAGGCTGTGGAAAAAAAATATTGTTAGTTTCGACACCCGATTAATTGGTACGTAAGTATGCTTTCCATGGGACAGTAAGTGGATATCAATTTATATAATTATAATTAATTACCTAAATTTAAAAAATACCAGTTTATAAGAACTGAATAGTTGTAGGTAATCTTTCAAATAAAAAAACAGAAAAAAACACAATGTACGGACAACGACTGATAACATTCAAAGAAAATTCATTCAAACGACTGATTAAAAAATACAAGATACAAAATATATTATGAACTTACTCTGCAGTTGTGAAGAATTTCTTGACACTGAAATTTAAAAAAATCCATTATTGAAATTTTAGTAGCTTTAATTACTAATATTTTAGGTATCTCATTTAAATAATCAATCTTACCGTTCGACGTAGTTTCCGTTCGAGGACCAACTAGGAAATGAAAAAAAATGAATTAAAAATCCATGACAGACACCTAGTTACTTATAAAACTAAATTCGATTACCAAGCGTAGAACCGATAATATTCGAAATCATTTTCGTTTGAAGTACCTACCTAACTATTGACTACACAAAGTATAATATAAATGGGACGCTTACGCCAAAGAATAATTTAATGACAATCATAAACATTACAATAAAAGTATACAGGTAGTTTGAAATGTTAATTTTGTGATGGAATAAAATGTTTTTTTTTTTAACATATGAGAGTGGGTTTAGGCAGTGGGATTTTATTTTTAACACGCTTTCGGTGGGCCTTATTAATACTACTATTATACTAGTTCCAGTATGATCCGTTGGGTACCCATGTTTAACCCTTTAATGGGAAAGACTCAAAAAAAATCGTGGGTTCAAGCCTGAACGCCATTAATAGTACGAAAAATTCTGTACAAGAAAAAAATACAAAAATATAGTGCTATAGAGTGATCTTTTTAGAGACCGGTGCCCTATAAAGGGTTAAATGTGATTAACTCCTGTGAAATTAATTCACCATTGTATTCTTGGTTAAACTATTTTGTTTTTTTTTGGCCTCTTTTCCTACCTGGTATCTTGTCGGGTGGGGTCTCGACCACGGGCGGTTCATCAGGTACGATGACAGGATCCTGAAAACATAATAAATTTTATACCATTCCTCAATAGAATTTAAAAAAGTAAACAAATATGGCCGACTTTCCATAGTATATGACGTCTTGGACACGTCATATCTTGGAACACGTTCGCAGATATATTTTTACGTTAATACTTAGGTACGTAAATATCAATAATTTTAACTAAAAATGTATGTGGACTCAAGGTTTATGGTTTTTCATTGATAATAAAACTAAGATTGTGTCCAAAGTTGCGTTTTAGTTTTTATGGAATACTTAATTCAAGTTTAGGTCTGTTTAATTTTTTTTCCACTGACGAATGGTCTCTGAAAAATCGTTTTGATTTTGATTTTCTTTCGATTAAAAACTTGTTTTCTGTTGTGTTGAGAAACACGTTGTCTTTTTTATGCCTTTGTTATTTAGCCTTTACATTTATCTATATAAGTACCTAGAGTCTAACCAGCGAGTGACTGCACAAAAAAACCCGGCAAATTAAAAAAAGTGACCTGGCAACGAATTCTCTACGAAATTAAATGACAGTTTGACAGTGACAGGTTAATTGATAGACAAAATTGTTGCCATGTAAAGAATATCGACAAAATTCACAAAATGCTTATGCAGCCACTCGCTGGTTAGACTCTACTTGATTTTAATTTCGAAAAATAGAACATTATTATACTTACTCGATCTTTGTGAGACTCACATGGCGATGCTAAGTTGTAGGTTACCTGATAAAATACAAAAAAGGATTATTCCAAACACGAATTACCAATGGACTAACCTCAAATATTCAGACCTAAACATAAAGCGCTATCCAAAGAGGTCGTGACTCGAGTCTTCATTATGAAAGTCATTCATTTGTTAGTAAAGCTCAACGCTGACGCTCGACGCTAACGCTGATGCTCGACGGTAACGTTGACAACGTTATTCGCTCGTAGCGTTAACCGAATTTATTTTAGCTCGAAGCGGCGAAGGTATACACACTGTAGATACGTGTGGAGACTCCTATCTACTCACTTGCTTTGTATTTGACAAGCACTCTTATTTTACATACCAAAACATATTTACAGCTCGTAACTGAAGCAAGTGAGTGGCTATGTAGTTTCGAAGTTATATATACTCCGTAACCGTATGAATGCTAGAGTCATTTTAGGTTATTTTGTAGTAGTCTCGAGCTTCTGCTATTCTTTTCATAATCAAATGCTTTTATAAAACTGAAAGTGTAGAAGAAAATCGTGTAGAATCATCCGCTAAATATCAGTTACCTGCGTATTTAAGCTATACAGGGTGACATTTGAGACGTGACCAGATATATGTTTTTCTATACCTAAACAATTATGAGTTGAAAATCGGATGTCATTTGTTTAATTGTTTACGTTATTTGTGTGGTTATTGAAACGACTTTCCAAGGCATTTCAATCAATACATATTAAGAAATTCATGTTTCTGTAAGAAATTCCAAAATTGGAGTTTTAATATTTTAAAATCATCTTTACCTAAAGGTAACACAAACCATAAAAATTATGTAAAAAATAAACAAACGATGGCCAGCTATATATTTTAATGAAACTCGTAGCATTCAATTGTTTATAGGGTTAGAAAAATATATTTTTAATCAAGTCGCAGGTAACCACTAACCAACCTGTAGAAAGGTATAATGAACGTAGTTTTTGTTTTTTTAGGGCGGTCATTTACTTTTAGGACAAAAACCTTAATAACCTTAAATATTACGTTGAATAATAAATACTTACCCCTATCACAAACAAAGACCCCAATATCAATAGACACCGCATGTTGCCGAGTTGCCAGACACAATACTACCCGCGCCGCTGTTATATACTTCGTCACAACGGTTAATATATGCAACGCAAATATTATTTTGCATTCAACAGCTTTCTTACTTTTTTCTTTCATAGAGGTGAAAAGACATAATTTGACGACATTGTGTTTTAATTATTTTATTATTAATGTAAAACAACATGAACAATGCATTCCTTACAGTGCATGTTGTCAATAACACAAAAAATAATAACTTAAATATGTACCTAGGATAAAATAAATTAAAGAGAAGAGTAGGATTTTTGTGCGATATAGAGCGTGTGTATTTATTTCACATGGGTGTATAATGTACCCAGTTTTAGTATTTGATGATAAGAATTGCTTGGAATACTAATTTTGTTTAACGCCGGTCGCCGGCCATAAAACCCACGGCCTTATAGTTATTCTAAATTTGAGGTAATTATTTTTAAAATACTGAATGAGCTGCAAGTTACGCATTCTATAACTTACGATTGATATAATACGTAGTAGCACTAACGTGCATGACAATTACGTATGCATGCATTAATGTGGATGCAATACATTGCACGCTGAAGTATTTGCCCGTTTTAAATACACATATTTTATTATGTTACCTCTTTCCAAGAAGACTAATCAAATCTGTACCCTAACAGCCATGGAAAAAGGGATACACATAGCGAAAAGTTAATTTTGCATTTAGAGGATAGACGAGACACGCCGATATCTAACTTGATCACCCCGTTTTTTTTCATTTGAATCATTATTTTTCGGGTCACCACCATAGGTACTTTATTCCGTGGTAATAAAATCAAAAAGTGGTAAATCATATTCTTGACTGTATAGTAACATATCTAACCCTTTGACCATTTGACAGCTCTATAAAAGCATTCAATTTCGAACCTTACGGATTTGTAAATTGATTCGGTTTTGTTTTTTTTATATGACGGGAAATATGTTGCTAATACCCATTAAAGGGTTAAATTACTGGCCACAATTCTGGGACAACGTGTATCTAAATTTCAACCATTTTTTTCGGTACACCCCTTGTGGTTCAGCATTTCGATCATTTTCCGTGGTACTGAAGTCGAAAAGTGGTAGACCATGCTCGTAAATGGTATGTAATATCTCGATAAGGAAATTACGAGTACTCAGGTACTGTATAAGAAATGGGTAATATGGGTCAAGTCGCCATTGTCAAGGGTTCTTGAAACTTGCGCACTTTTTAATTGCAGATAACCTGCTTTCAGGATATTGCTATCTTATCAACCTGAAGGGCACGTAATGAGAGTAACGTGTTGACATCTTAGCCGATTACATCAACCAAACACTCTTGACAGACCGATTAACATTACTTAGCAGAATAAAGTTCGCATATAAGAACTCAACGGCGACTCGAGTCTATGCCAATTGCCAAATATTTATTGTTACCACCCATCTGACACCACTAGAGTATTTGGTGGTAATTACTGGGAATATTTTCCCACTTGTTACCACTACAATGTTTGGTGAGAACTACTGGGAAAACATTTTTCCCACCTGGGTTATTCCCACCTGTTACTACCACTTTGACACCAGTTTTTACCTAAATAGGTAGAACATTATAGGGGTTATTCCCACCTGTTACTACCCCTTTGACACCAGTTTTTACCAGTGGGAAAAAAAAATTCCCAGTAGTTCTCACCAAACATTGTAATGGTTTTGCAACAGTGACCCTTAATTTTGAAACCTTTATTATATCACTTCTATTTTTGATGACCTAGTTGAAAAAAAAACGTACTCGTAACAATTTTTCCATGATATTGGTACTGTATTTGGGCGTTTTCATAAAGCGTTGTTGAAATGACCTTGTTATTTAATTCGGACAAGTTTGGGCTTGTTCTACTCAGGATCACCAGCTCTTTCGATTCTAATAGGAAAATAAATGTTTCAAAATGTTTTTTTTCCATTATGATACCGTTTTTTCATAGATGTTCAAAGGCGGTAGCGTAATGGAAGGAATGAAAACTGTATAAAAATTATGGACCAAATGAAATAACAGTGTCATACTTCCTGGCGGTGACATGGTGTTGTACAGTATTCAAACTAACATCAATAAAATGTACATTAAATGTACGAAATTGTACGCTAATAATTAAAAAAAATTGTACTACACGTACGAGACGAGAAAACGGTGTTAATCCGTCACCGCTAGGAAGCATCCTTCCTGGCGGGGGCTATTTATTTTGTTATGTTGCGGCCGAGTTTTCAATGGGCATGTCAATCAGAAAATATGTACGAGAAATGTACGTTCTGGTTCTAAAACATTTTTGGGTATATCTATCTCATAGGTGCTTTAATTTGGTACTAAAAACTTGATTTATTTTAACGTGTTTGATCAACATCAATAAGTGGCATGTAATCGTCGTCGTACACATTTATGCGTGTACATAACTATTATTACATTCCCTACGGTTTCCCTATTAATCATCATTGTAAATAACATCTTGCGCGTAATGATATAGGGAATAGGAGTACGATTCGTTATATTAGAAACGAGAAACTATTTCTACGGAGATATTCAGCAATACCAGAACGTACATTTTTCGTACATATTTTTTAATTGACATGCCCGTTGAAAACTCGGCCGCAACATAACAAAATAAATAGTCCCCGCCAGGAAGTATGCTTCCTAGCGGTGACGGATTAACACCGTGTTCTCGTCTCGTACGTGTAGTACAATTTTTTTAAATTAGCGTACAATTTCGTACATTTCATGTACATTTTTTTGATGTTAGTTTGAATACTGTACGACACCATGTCACCGCCAGGAAGTATGACACAAATAACAAGGTGATTTCAACAACGGTTTGTGAAAACGCCCATTTAACCATGATAATTGGATTTATGGAGTTTGCGATATATCGGTGCCGCTGCAAATTCCATCATCACGGAGGCTTACTAAATTGGATTGACATGGTAAAATATTACGTTTTACTCATATTGATAATGTGATCATTCACACATTTTTTGCAGTTTATTTTAATATCCCTGTCAGATTTATATTTTTACAAAGAAAACAATACATTAGAAGTAACTTGAATAAAACGAAACGTAACCAATTTACCTTAGATATTAACGTACATTTGCTAGTACCTCGTGCAGGGTCCGCCCGGATAGTTACCACCGTCTTACCCGTTAACCAGCCGCTAAATAGTAGTGTTTGCACTGCTGTGTTTTGATTTGGGGGTAAGATAGCCGGTGTAATTACTGACATAGATAGAGGTAATCCATCTAAGTCCTCAGGGTAGGCAGCGCATAGGCGATATTTTGGTCTCTATGTCTATGGGCCTCAGTTCCTGCTTTCCATCAGGTGGACTGAGAGCTCAGTTGTCTACATTCGTCCCATAAAAAAGTTATTACTACGATAGTATATCTAGTAGTGTCTATATTATAATTTAATGGAAATAAATAAAACATTAAATTTGTAACAATAATATTTTAATATCCTTAACCGTCTTATTTACATTAACATCAAATGCGCGAACAACATCTACTACATACAGTTATAATTTATATATTATATTATATAGCATACAACAGGTACATAAATATCTGTCCAGTACAAATAGCTATACGTAGGTTATGAAGGTATATAAAACTGTATAGTGGTTACAACGAGTCCAGTGTAATTGTTCTAGATAATTAAAAAAATGCACTTTTTAAACGTATTAACTTATGTGGACTTTCAATATCTTTTGGTAACTGCTGTTAAGTCAATTTTAATATTATCCTTATAAGGCAACATTGTCGTCGCTAGTTAGTTTTCTGTTTTTTAATTTGAACTGTTCTAGGTATAAATTGGTAATAATTTCGTTTGTTTCAAAAAGCAATGAAACAAAATGACTTCTAGTTTAATTGGTTCATGAAAGATTCAAATCGGATTACAACAACTATGTGCATTGTAATGCACATTGGGTCTTAAGGGGTTAAAACACGTTCACCTAATTATCATATTTTTACTTCGATTTGCTCTAATCTATTTAAATAATTTGATTTGCTCTAAGAAATGTAGTTATATCATATTTTCTAAACGAAATTATAAATCAGGCTCGATAACTGCGAAGAAAGGAAGTAAATGATATAAACGCTATGGCATCCAATAAACAGGTGTTGCGAATGTAAAATACCATGAATATATCACTCCATTCGTGATACGTCCTCAAATAATAAAATTATTCACTATTCGCACATATAAATAAAAATATTGTGCGTAACGTATAGCCGGCCCGGGGAACCTTGATCCCTATGACAGCTGTCAGTTCAATACATTACTTGTCAAGACGCGACATTGTTGACAGATAATGTATAGAGATGACAGCTGTCATAGGGATCAAGGTTCCCCGGGTGGTCTATAATTAAGAGCTGAATGAAAAAAAATCGCTATGATTTCCATTGTGTTATTAAAGTTAATCATAACTATACAGGGTGACCTCGGAGACATGGTAAATTTAGATTTTTTAATTCTACTAACAATTAGCAACTGAATGCAGGTCTCGTTAAAAACAGACAGCTAGTTTTTTTTTTCAGTCTATTTTTACTTTATTGATACATTTAAATAGTATTCAATTCAGTAATTTGTATTCCCTCTTTGAATCGCATAAATTGTATAATTTATGACAAAAAAAAAATGTACTTAGCTTAACATCGTACACTATCTCAAAAATGCGTTTTACGAAGTACCTCAATATTAACTTTAAAAATAAATAAAAAAATCTAATCAAAATCAAACGAAATTTGATGAAAGCAAAATAAATATCAAACAAAAAATAGCCGTTGTCTGTTTTTAACGAGACCTGTGGCATACAGTTGCTAGTTGTTAGTGAAGTTAAAAAATATTATGAAACTGATCACGTCTTCGAGTTCACCCTGTATGGGTAACTGTGTAACACAAATATATGTAATTTCACCAGAGTTGAGGTGAATGATTACACACACATCCAAATGAAGTACTAATTGCAAAAAAATGTCGTGACTGAATGAATGACTTGCGTCAAAATATTGAAGCAAATCCCTTGAACAAACTTTTTGGTCAATCTTACAGTTGCAATTGGGTTTGCTGTCAGTACGAAAAAAGAACATTAATTTCAAATTCCCCGTGTGTTTACATGGCACGTTGATGTGTGCGTGACCTCAACTCTCGTGGAACTGTCTACATGTGACGTTAAATTTTGTTTTTCATTAAAGCCCTTTTTCCGTCTAATGAATGTTGTTTACCCTTGCACTAGATGACGCAATGCATGCTCCCGAAAACCCAATATTCTCTTATCAGTCTCTATGATAGATGATCAATAGATAAAGATCAATTGTTCATGTTTGTTTTCAATACAGCAATTTCTTATCGAAGCACCTATTAACCTAGATTAGTGAAATTCTATAATAGATAATTA